>APFE031217528.1:0-20773 GCA_000404065.3 Pinus taeda
TCTTGGCAATAACTAAATTCTATTAACTGAAATTCAAAATATTTTTACATGGAATTGAGGCTACTGGGGTCAGAGCCCGAGAGCCATCAACGTTGCAGCACTGCCCCATAACAGGAAGAAACTGGGGAAAACATTAACATATAGCCAAAAAAACGGGCATTAGATTCAGACATAGGCTGATAAAAAGAGAGAGAAATAGATAAGCGGAGTTGAGTGCAGACATCCTGGAAGAGGCCAGACACTTCCTCAGAGGGAAGCAAAAACCTGAGAATGACGAAGCTGAGCCGAACTGAGAGCAAAAAGCCTGGAGATAGCCATCTGAGCAAAAACCATGGACCAAAAGGAGGAATGTCGTCACACATGTCAATCATCTTCCGCATCCTCCCCATGAGTCTTCTCAACATCCTGACACGCACTGCCCATTCTAAGATTCCCCTTGCCATTCGTCGCCTTACCGAGACTGGTGGTGCCTGTATCCCTTTCTGCCTCAATTGGGCCACTATCATCCAGAGGAGGAATACTTAAAGGTTGAATATCCTTCTGACCAGGCTCAACTTCCTGCTTAATTTCTTGTACTCCCTCATCCATGGAGCGCTCACTACTGTGAGAAGGGTTGGGCACAATGCAGGATAGAGGGGTGACTTGGTTTTCTTCCTCTGAGAGAATAATGGTAATGTGAGCAGTAATCAAAGGTCGGTTCAAGTTACTTTGAAACTTTAAATGCGTCGTTTGGAAAGTGCTATTAGGAACAGGCTTGCGAGTAGGACTCGAAGGAGGCAAATCCTCAGGAGAGGAGGAAAGGTTAATGGGCGAGTGAGCTAGGTCTGCCAAATGGCTGATAGAAGGCCACTTGCCACTGCCTTGGCGATCCCCAGAGTGGCTCCTCTTGCCATGGTGCTTCATTTTAACAAGAAAGGGAAAGGACACAGTAAAATCAAAGAAACTAGGGCTAGAAGCAGGGGAGTGACCAAATTGAACCAGAGACCAGTGAGCACGGACAGTGAAGACATGAGACGGAGAGATAGCATAGTCAATATAAAAAACTAAGGCCTCAGACAGCTTACCTCGAGTCACCGAACTAATCCCCCTGTGGAGAGCGCTGGTGTATTCGAAATGCTGCCAAAAAGAACCCGAGCAAGCCTAAAACTTGCCTGTGAAGACAGGCTCTTGCTTATCATCACACCATAACTGAAACTAGAACCTGGAACCAGAAAACTGAACGCTGGAGGTGAATTGTGCATAGGATATTGCCATGCTTATAACCATTAACAGGTTGCGTTGGAGCGCGTCCTTCATTAATGCAACCGGCCTACACTGTCCTGCCTTCATTAAAACATTCCTTCTGTGAGAGATAGGGATCTGGGATGCCACGCTGCTCTGCAGGTGGTAGTACCTAAGGTCTTTAATCTGCATGATGGACAATCAATGTCCGAGCGTCACCCGCATCCGGGGGAATTTCCTCCTCCTATGTCATTTCCTTCTGCACTAGATTATTGAAGTCCAGGAGTTGAGAAGCAGTGGCTAAGCGAGAGAGTGATCTGACATATAGATGCATCCCACAATCAACTCCCAAATTTGCTAATAAATCCGCCACTTTATTCCCTTCTCGGCGAATGTGTTTTAGAGTGATTGCTCTGTGGGAATAGAACTAGCGTTCAATAGCTCGTAGCCTATTTTCCATTCTCCAACTGTTGCTAACTTTACAAGCTAGGGATCCTTGAAGGATTGTAGAGACCATTTTGATAATGATTTGTGAGTCTCCCTCTATTGTGAGGGAAAAGAGGCCCTTATCATGAGCCAAGAGTAGCCCTTGCCATAGACCCTCCAATTCAGCTGAATTATTTGTATCCCATCCTCTAGATCCCAGGAAAGTTAGGATTGGAGTCCCCTTGTGATTTCTAAAAATTCCACCAAAGCCTGAATTCCCTGGGTTGCCTTTTGAGGCCCCATCAAAGTTTAGCTAGAACATATTCTTGGGAGGAGGGGTCCATTGTGTGGGCTGGTGGTTATTTGGCTGCCTTGTTCTTGTAGTTAGCTCATCTTGGTTCCGTTGGAAATTTCAATTGTTCCAGATTGATTGTTCTTGGGGGATGGTTGGGAAATCCTCTTGATACCAGGTTTTAAGGAGTATGGTTTCTTCAATATTTGGGTGGAGAAGTTTCCATATTTCTTCCAACGATTTGGTATGATCCTTGAATATTCTACCGTTTCTCTCCTTCCAGATAGCCCATAAGACAAAGCCTGGGATGAGTTTCCAGAGGAAATTTAGGATTTTGCTTTGATATGGGTTGTGGGCCCAGTTGCGCACAGTATCCCTGATAACTTCATTGGATCCATTGTTCCTTTGGCAGCGAAAGCTAATTTTTTGCCAAATCTTTTGTGCTAATGGGTAGTGGTGCATCAGGTGCATGATGGATTCCTCATTCTATTTGCAATTGGGACATAAGGAGGGCCCATGGAAATTTCTTTTTCTTAGATTGTCCCACGTTAGAATCTTGTTGTGACAGAGGAGCCAAAGAAAGGTGTCTGACACCTTCGGCCATATGGAGGGGTCCCATATTTTGCTCCATAACGGATCTACCACAATGTGATCCTTTATAAGGATATTATATGCCTCTTTCGTTGAGAAAGTTCCTTTTTCTTCATATCCCCATCTAAGGATGTCTTTATCCTCAGAGTGTAGAATTTTCCGTTTCAATAGTTCTGTGTCTAGGGTTTGTTGAATTTGTGCCTGCTCTTGTCTGAGGATTTGAGAGGCTGGGAGCCATTCTCTGTACTCAATATTTGAAGAGGTTCTCCAAAAGTTTCCTACCATATCAAAGGGATTCATATCTGGCATCATATTAGGATTGAGAGAGAGCTGGTGTTTGAGGGCGGGCATCTGCTACCAAGAGTCTTCCCAAAACCTTGCACTGCTGCCATTCTTGATTTCCCAAAAGCTATGCTGTTGAATGAGGCTTTTATGTTGTTTGGCTGAATTCCACATGATTGATCCTGGGTTGAGCTCTGATAGTCTAATTAATTCCTCCATTGGACAATTTCGAGCATATTTGGTAGTCCATAGCAGGGCCCAAGGTGTGCAAGGTTCAGTTAGCCATTTCCACCATATTCTTTCCCCCATAACTTCATTGCTGTGGGAGGGTTCTCACAAACCAATACCTCCTCCTTTTTTTGGAAGACATGCTGTGGTCCATTTGACAAGAGCCCATTTACGCTTGAGTCCATTACTACCCCAAAGAAAGGATCTTTAGAGAGAGATAAGTTCCTTGAGAACCCATTTAGGTGCCGCAAGGATGGAGAAAAGGTATAAAGGCATAGCTTGAAGAACAACTTTTATGAGGACTAACCGGCTAGCCATGTTGAGAGATCTATGGGTCCAAGAAGACAGACGCACCTCTAACTTTTCTAGCAAGATTTTCCAAGATGAGTGCTTTAGGGCTGAGGCTATCAGAGGCGCACTTAGATAGGTAGAGGGAAAGCTAGCAGAAGAGAAGCCTAGAATACGGATAATGGCTGATTTTATGGGGGGGGTGTGAAAGAAGAAGATCTGTGATTTGGCTTTATTGATAGATGCACCAGAGGCTTCCGAGAAATTAGACAAAAGGGATTTGAGTTGGCACGCTTCCTGGACAGAGGGGTGCCCGAACAACATATTATCATCTACAAATTGCTGGTGGGTGAAAGCAGGGGAATTGTGGAAGGAGAGGCCTTTGAGACGCTTCGACTGCTGAGCCAACCTGATACTGTGTCCTAAACCCTCAGCCATTATAACAAACAGAAAGGGGGAAAGGGGGTCTCCCTGCCTGATGCCCCGAGAGGGATGAAAGGTAGAGGAGGGAATGCCATTGATAAGGATAGAGAAAAAGGAGGAAGAAATGAGGCTCATAATCCATCGAACCCAGGGAGCAGCAAAGCCAAAAGTCAATAACATCTTTTCAATGTATACCCAACTAAGACTATCAAAAGCCTTAGACAGATCCAGTTTGAGGAGCATACCTGGCTTTTTAGAGATTTTCAGAGAGTGAATTATTTCATGAGTCAGAATGATCCCGTCCGTTATCTGTCTCCCTTCAACATATCCCGATTGCTCAGGCGAGATGATGAGAGGAAGAAGAAGTTTGAGTCGTGATGCTATAATTTTAGACACAATTTTATATATTATATTGCATAGAGCTATCAACCTGTACTTGTCAGGGGTACTTGGATGATCCACCTTGGGAACTAGAGCTATGAAAGTAGCATTCACTCCCGGAAACATCCATCTCAAGGATCGAGATTCCTCCACCACCTGCCAAACTTCCATCTTGATGAGTTCCCAGAAGCTGTGAAAGAAATTAGAGGTAAAGCCATCCGGGCTTGGGGCTTTGCCTGCTTTCAGTTGACGCACTGCCTGTTCCACTTCTTGAATATCCACGGGCTTGAGAAGCATTTGGTTGTGCTCTTCTGAGATAAGTTTAGGGATATTTCGGGTAATTTCCTCAATAGCCTAAGATCTGTCACCATTTGGCTCCCGATGCATCTGCTTGAAATAATTTACTAGAGTACTTTCAATTTCCTCGTGTTTTTCCACTTTGATGCCCTGCTCGTTTTGAATATGTGTTATATTTTTATGCATCCTACGCTGGATTGTAGTGCTGTGAAAGAATTTTGTGTTTTTTTCTCCATCCTTGAGCCACCTAATTCTTGACTTTTGCCTCCTAATGTTTCTTCTTGTTTATCCTTTTCAGCAAGCTGCATTTCAAGAATTTTTTCCTATTCTGAAAGTTCCTCTGATCTGCCACTTATGATAAGCTTATGTTGTAGCTGCTTCATTTCGTTCTCGAGTGCTTCTTTACCCTGAAAAATATTGCCAAAAGATGTGTGGTTCCAATGCTTAATCTTGGCTTTTAGGTGCTTGAGCTTTTGCTGGAATTGGAACATTTTTTATCCTGGAGGAGGAGAGAAACTGTTCCATTCTGTCTCGACTAATTTTTGGAATTCTGGATGAGGCAACCAGAAGGCTTCAAAATGGAAGGATTTGCGGAGCATGTTCCCCAGACGAGACCATTGGAGAGAAATGGGCCAATGGTCCGAGCCTGAGAAGGGCAGGATAGAGGAAACGAAGTCTCCACCTAGATGAATGGCATTGTCCGAAAGTAGAAATCTGTCCAACCGAGAAGCTATTTGTTGATTTCCCGATCTTCTGTTATTCCAAGTGAATAAGCCATTGTTGAAAGGAAGATCAATGAGCCAGTTGTTTTGAATGAAGTCTTTAAAAATTGTTCCTTCCTGTATTCCTCTGCTTCTTCCTCCTCTCTTTTCTTCTATTTTTGTAATCATGTTGAAATCACCCCTAGCGATCCAAAGAGGGAGCGATCTGGTGTTGTTAATTTCAGAGAGAGAATTTAAAATTCCGGCTTTAAGAGAAGTTTCCTGAGGAAAATAAACATTGGTAAGTAACCCATGGATATTTGTGCCTATTATATGAAAGATTGCTTATATAAAGTTCCTGTGTGCATGAAAATTGTCGAGCCTGATAGCTTTTGAGTCCTAGATTATTGCAAGGCCTCCAGAGGCTCCAATAGCATCCACCGCCATATTGAAGCTCCCAGGCCATATTTTAGAAGCTAATCTGTCTACTGCTATAGAGCTGGATTTGGTTTCTTGCAAGAACAGTACATGAGGTTTTTCTTGCTTTATCTTTTTTTTGAGAATTCGAGTTTTTCTAGGGCCATTGAGCCCCCTTATATTCCAAGAGATTAATTTCATTGGGAAGGATTTTTTTCAGTATTGTAGTACTTGGTTAACTTGGAATACCTACCAGATTCCACTACAATCTGCCCTACTGTGATTGTTCTTTGTAGATCTGTTTTCCTTCCCCTTTTTTTGAGATCTTTGGCCATGAGTTTGCCATCCCAGCGGCCTCCAGTTTGTATACCTAGAGATTTTTGTCTCTGCGCCCTAGAGAGGACTTCTTCCAGGTTTTTCAATTTTCCTGCAGGAATATTATCAAAGTTGTTTGTTGTACATGCTTTTTCCAGACCTGTGATGTCTAGATCCCCAATATCTATAACTTTTGTTTCTTCCTCCATAAACTGAGGATGATTTGATTCTTCAATCGGTTCCTCTTCTTGATTGGCAATCGATTGTGGAATCTCCATGGGTATGACTTGAGTGGTCCAGAATGTTTCTTTTTTCTTGTCTGATGTAGATATTTCCTTACCTAGCTCGTCTGTAATAGGCGAATCGGGATTTGCCTGCTTGGTTTGTAAGGTTTTCCTTGACTCTGGCTCTGTTTGTGCAGCAGAATCCAAATGCTTGTCCATCTGAGTAGTCAGAGCACCAAAACTGTTACTTGTTGAAGGAATAGAAGGACCAGGTTGCTGTACTTTGGCTTTCGAAGCCTGTTTTCTGTGGGATTTTCGGCGATTTGTTACTTTAATGAAACCATCTGCCTCTGAGGCTTCCGGACCAGAGGCAGTAGAGGGTTTTTGAGTTAACAGACAGTCTCTGAATAAATGCCCTAGGGCGTGACATCTTCGACATCTAAATGGCACATGTTCATAATCAATAGACTAGAACCATTCAATATCATAGTGAGATATGCTTACCGCGTCGGGGAGAGCCTGGTTGAGGTTCATGTAGACACATATGCGAGCAAAAGAGGTATATGTGCATGATTTTGTTTCCTCTGCTATCTTGATAAACTCGCCCAGAGTGTTACCAATCGCCTGCAGAGAGTCTTCCTCCCAATATTCCGCCGGAAACGAATATAGACGGATCCAGACCAGGGCCCAACTAAGATCCTCCTTGTCCGGGTTGAAGCGCTCCACCCAGCCTCTGAGAAACAGACCTGTTACATTGAAGAAGTAAGGTCCTCCATCTAGGACCCTGTTTCTGTCTTCCAAGCAGTTGAAGATGGCAGTGAAGAACCCTTTTGGACCTAACTGCAGGGTTATATGTCCTTTGGGGTGCCACTTAGCGGTTATCCAACTTCTTAGAGCTCTTTCAGTCGGCCATAAGCCAATGAACTTCCCGATTAACGCGTCATCTTTCATGTATTCTATTCTTGCATTGATGCGGTGGCCTGGCAAAACAACCCTCGGGCGTACAGGTGCCACAGGCCTGCATGTTGCTGAGCGAATCGTCGGCTGCTGTTCGTCTTGTGTTGTCTAGTTACTGTTCAAATCCTCATTGTCCTTTTGCAGATGTGCAGTTTCCGTTTCTTCCTGATTCGGAAGCTGCTCCTTGTCATTTTGTGGGGGAGGTGCATCGCCCTCCCCCCGCAGGGGCTCCATGGGAGAGGGTTCCCACAGAACTAAGAAAAACGTTGCCTGAACCTGTCAGTAGATGCAGGGATGCTGCAGTCTGTGACAGTCTGCCATTGCTACAAAAATCCTAAACCCTAGAAACACCGAGCCATTATCAACCAGCATTGTTACCCTCACCCATTGCTTTATTGAAGTATTAATTAAAGGTACATAAAAAATCCTAATTAAAATATTAATTTTATAATTTCTTTTAAACTTTGCATCAAAAATAATCATTCTAAAAAAACTTTGCAAAGAAAAACAAAAAACACAAGTTTGGAAAACCCTTAAAAAACAAACATCTTAACAACTTGAAAAATGGTTAAATAATCAAATTTAAAGAAAATTGTGCATACTTAGTACATAAAAAAATTTAAAGCGTGAAAAATATGCCTAAAAAAATGTTAATGCTTTTCAAAATTTCCATGAAAATCACCAACATTTTTTTTAATCCATACTTAATATATGAAAAAATTTAAGTGTCAAAAATAAGCCCCAAAAAAATAGCATTGTTGTTGCATCAATACTTTTCAAATTGACATGAAAATCACTAACATTTATAAAAAATGTGCATATTTAATATATAAGAAAATTTTAAGTCTAAAAAATATGCTCCAAAAAGAAAGGTGTGTTCTAAATCAACACTTTTCAAAATCGAATAATTTTTTGTTACCTCTAAAAAGTGAGAACCCGGTTCAGAACCCATTTGATTGGTAACTATGTTTAATATAGTGGTACTTGATCTTGATGTGCTTTGACTTGTCATGGGATACTGGATTCCTTGAAAGTCAAACTTGACTTTTCTTGTCACAATATATCACAGTTATATCAAGCACCTACTAAAATAGCTCTGCAAAGAGCTTCCACAACCACACTACCTTGCAGCTAGCCATACTAGCTGCAATGTACTCTAGCTCGGTTGTGTTGAGAGTGACAAATTTCTACTTCTTGCTCACTCAGGAAATTATAGCTGACCCTAAGCTAAAACAACATTCTAATGTGCTCTTTCTATCAGTAACGCTCCTAGCTCAATCTACATAAATATATCCATGCAATCTCAACTCATCGTTGGAAATATGTCTCAGTCCATAGTTGATCATCCCATGTAGATATGTCAGCACATGTTTTGTGACCACCCAGTGAGCATGCAAAGGTTCCACCATGAATTGGATCAAAGCGTTAATATATATATATATATATATATATATATATTATATGGTCTCGTGTTGATTAGAAACATCAGAGCCCTAATCAGTTGCCAGTACATCGAAGGATCCGCTAGATTTGGTCCTGCAGCTTCAGCCCACAACTTCTTGAAGTTTGCCTCCATCGATGTGGCCATGGATTTGCAATCCACCATCCCCAATATCTCCAAGGTTTTGACCACATATTTTCCTTTGCTAAGAAAAATCTCACTAGGTCTCTACTACACCTTTAAGCCTAGTAAAAAATGCATCAACCCAAGATCCTTCATCTCAAATTCAGAGGCAAGCTCCCTCTTACATTGGATGACCAGAGGCTCTGCTCCTATCATGAACAAATCATCAACATATAAAACCAAAATCAAAGGCATACCTTGGACAACCTTCAAGTAGAGGTCGAAATTGACACCGCTTATGGTGAATCCCAACTTCATCAAGTATCCATCGATTTGAGCATGCCAAGCCCTAGGGGCTTGTTTCAATCCATAGAGGGATTTCTTCAATACACAAGCATGGGTTTCCTTGTCATAGTCCTCAAATCCCTTTAATTTTTCCACACACACCTCTTCCTTAAGTATGCTATGAAGAATTATTGTCTTCACATCCACTTGATGAATACTTGAACCCTGATTAGGAGTAAGAGTAATGATGGATCAAATGGTAATGTATCGGGCATTAGGTGCAAATATATCATCATAATACTCTCCCTCTTTATGGGAGAATCCTATGGCCACAAATATTTCCTTGAACTTCTCAATGCTACCATCAGCTACATGTTTGATTTTGTATAACCACTTGGAAGTCAGAATAGACTTCCCCTCAGGTCTCAGAACCACCTCTCATATATTGTTGTTCATGATGGACTCATACTCCTTGACCATGGAATCTCTCCAAACCTGTTCCTTCACTGCTTCTTAACATATGCAAGGTTCAGATAGTATAATGTCACTCATCACGGTAGCATATCCTTGATATCTGTAAGTCTGCTTTCTCTTCCTGAAGGTGCTTCTCAGGGATAAGTGTCTCTCTGCATCCTGTAATGTACCACGAAGACACAATGGTCTCTTTCTTGTGAGGGGATCACAAGGAGAGGATATAAAGGATCCATGGGTGCCATAGGTTCACCAGCAAGGTCATGCTCAGGAATGGATGACTCAACATCTAGAGTCAGGGGAGTCCCTAGCTTTCCCAAGAGCAACATCTTCATCGAATGTCACATATCGAATGAATTCAATGTTCCTTTGACCTGACACGTATATCCTATAAGCTTTAGAATTTTCACAATAGCCAACAAACATACCTTTCTTTGTGGAAGCCTATAGCTTTGACCTCTTCTCCTTCGGTACATGAAAGTAGATAGGGAAACTAAAGATTCTCAAGTATCCAACTTTCGGTTTCACACTTGTAAAGTGTCTTCTTTAGGAGTAATGTTTCCCAAGGCATGATGAGGACTCCTATTTTGGACATAGACTACAATATTTGTAGCTTATCCCCACAAAAACATAGGAATATTTTGATCATGAATCATGGCTTTGGATGCTTCCAAGATGGATCCGTTCTTTCTCTCAGCCACTTTATTTTGTTGAGGGTTCTATGGAACAATGACCTCCCTCTTAATCCTGACTTCTCTGTAGAAGTATTTGAATTCATTTGAAGTTTATTCTCCTCCATTACCTGTCCTTGGGATCTTGATCATATTCCATGTCTTATTTTCCACAAGAACCTTGAAATCCCTAAACACATTGAAAACGTGATCCTTGGTATTCAAGTAGAAGATCCAAGTTTTGAGAGTAGTCGTCAACAAAAATCACATAGTATAAATATCCATCAAGATATTTCATTGGCATGGGTCTACAAAGATCATAATGAATTATATGAATAATCTCCTTAGATCTATTGCTGCTAGAAGGGACTCCTTAGATCTATTGTTGCTAGAAGGGAATGGTCCCTTTATATTATTTCCACTCACACATCCCTAATATACACCTTCATGATCCACTTGAATCCTGGGTATCCCTATAACCATCCAAATAAAGTTAGGAAAAGCCTTGTAATGAATGTGTGCAAATCCCCAGTGCCAAAGCTCACATTAATTAGTGGTGTCATGGACCAATGCTTGAATAGGTAGACCACAAACTCCATAAAGGCATTCAAATATGACACCAAGTGTGAAGGCTTCCCTCATAGTATAATTCCCTCGCCAAGCAAGGAATTTACCATTAATGAATGCAACTCTAAACCCCTTGTCTTCCATGGTAGAGATGGAGACACGATTCTTGTGCAGGCCCTAGCACATACAACACATCTTGTAGAAGAATAGTTTGACCAATCTTCAAATGAGAAGAAACATACCCATACCATTTTACAGGATGAGAAGAATTATCCCCAAGCAAAATTTTCAAATTGGACTCATGCTCAACCAAATTTGAGAGGAATTCACGATACCTAGTAAAATGTCTAGATGCTCCACTATCCACCAACCAAATATCAATGCTATATGAAGATGAAAAAGAAAAAGCATCAATAAAAACATTTTCAGACTGAGATTTTGCAACATTATTACATACTTTGTGTTTCTATATATCTTTTGAAGGTTCTAGCACTCTTCAACACTTGCATGGGCAACATGACCTCCTCTTTTCCTTCTATGGTAGAATTAGTTGTTTCCATTATTGTTGTTGTTGCAGAGCCTTTGAGCATTTCTTCTATTAGGACAATATCAAGCTATGTGGTAAAATCTTTCACACCTGTAGCATTGGACATTGGAGAAGTTCCTTATATTATTGTTGAATGCTAGGGTTGTCTTCTTCGGCTTCCCTTTGAAAGGTTTACCTATTCCTTTTCCTTTCTTGAAATTGGCTGCAAAGGCATTAGGCTCTCCTTCTTGTCTTTGAATTCTCCCTATGGAAATGAGCCTGGATTCTTCTTAGTGCAATCTCCCAAAATCTCATGAAATGTAGGGAGCTCTTTTGTGCAACTAATGCTTGTGATGATTTTTTCCCAAGGCATAGGGAGCCCACAAAGAATCATTTGCATAAGCTCTCTTTCAGATATGATTTCTCCAATCGAAATAAATTGATCTCTTATTTGAGAGATCCTCATGAAGTAGGATGTAATATATTGAAACTTGTTCATCCTACTATCACAAAGTTGGCTCTTCAAAAAGATGTCCAACTTAGATTGTTGACCTCGTACATCCCAATCAATTTTTCATACATATCCTTTGACTTATTCATCTTGGAAACATAAGTGATGAGATGATCCCAGAGAGAGTCAATAATGATCTTCTTGGCCTTGATCTCACCATTCTTTTACTTGGACTTAGCACCAATGTTGGCATTTTCTGGAGGTTCAACTACTTAGACCTAAACAAATTTCATCACATCATTCTCTTCAAGGGTAGCCCTCCATACTGTGAAGTTGGAGGCACCATTCATCTTCTCTTCAATCTCTAAATAAGAGGTAGTCATGTTTCAAAAGAAAACTATCACTGATCAACAAAAAGAGTGCCTCCAAGGGGTGCTCTATGGTATCGTTAGGCTAACTTTCACCTCAACTCTGATACCATTTTAATTTTTATAGTGTTCTATGCTGTTATAATCACTTAAAAAAATTTATTCCAATTTAAGTCACCCTAATATCAGATAAGCAATTATACATTAAACATTAAACAATAAATGCACAATAGAAGATAGCCAAGCACAATGAGACATAGAGATTTGGTCAAAGACAAGGAAAAACCCCACAAGGGGGAAACCCCTTCATCAATTCTTCTTCTTCTATTAGTCAATCAATGTTAAGCATGAGATATATCAATCCAATAGTACATTCCTAAACCAGTCAAAGTCAAACTTTAACTTTCCAAAACCCATCAATCTAAAACCAATCAAAGATGAGAGAGAAATTCAAATATGGTCAAAACATCAATCTGCAATTTTCAACCTATGGAGGAAATGTTAACAACAATCAATAGTCTGCAGCAAATTAGTCAAAGTCAGTGGTCAAACTACCCAAAAAATATCGGTCAATTCAACACTAAATTCGACCTTCCTTGCTGAGTCAAAATCGGTCAAATCAACAACAAAATTCTTGGTGAAAGGGGAGTGAGAATCTCAAGTTTGACCCATGGTCAAACCCTATTCAACACTATGGTCAGCCTCAATCAAAGTTCCCAGAAAATTTCAGTCAAAGTCTCCCTCAATTCAACCTCCCAAGAAATTCTTTCAAAATAGAGTCAAAGTGCCCAAGCCAACATTGGTCAATGTATCCCAAAAATAAAGTCAAAGTTGGTCATCATAAGCCTCTCTCTCCTCCTTCCCACGTGTGAATGTCTCTTGCGATTTTCAGATCAGGTCAAACCTTTTTGATGTGATGAGTGATGTGATGGATGATCCAGATTTAAATAGGAACACAACAAATTACAGAGATAACCATAAATACAAATATGCAGTAGAAATAATACTTTATTTAATTACTGTAAAATACTAAAATATGCTTACATATAGAAATGGAAATAAACCAGCTAGGGCGATGGTAACTTAGCTCTGAGAAGAGATGTGGTGGCTACATGCCTCTGAACTGTGTTACAATAAGGCTCGAAGGCTTATTTATTATTGAGAAATAGTGGAAAACCCTAGACATCCAAAAACCCAACCCTAGGAGATGAAACACCAAACTATGGGCCTCGTTTCAGGTAAATTGGTACATCAACTTCCCGAGGTCGTAACTTTGGCATACGATCTCTGTTTGACGCGCACAATATCTCGTTAGAAAGATCTATCCGAGAACTACAACTTTGGGAAGGGCGACATTGGTCCATGGACCTATGTTGCTCCCAAATGTCCCAAAAACATCATTTAGGGCCTCAAAACGACTTCGGAAGTTCAGGACCCGAAAAACTGCTAAAAATAGTAAATTGTGCTACAATTAAGGAAACTGAAAAAACTGAAAGAGATAGTTGTGGGGGTCCAAGTGGGATAGGTGGGTAGCCACCAACATTCATCTGGATCATTCCTCCCCCCTTAGGAATTAATGGTCCCCATTGCGTTGAGTTCCTCCATCTGCTGAACTTGGTCCTTGGTGAGCTGTTCTGCAATCTCTAATGTGTCCAGTAATGGTGGGAAGCATGGTAGAGGACGGTCCACATTGAATACTTGGTGAAAGCGAAGGAATGGGGAATGCTATGCTCCAAAGCATTGTTTTCCACAACCTTGGTAATCGTGTAAGGACCATGTCAGAGTGGTATGAGCTTTTGATGGGCTCTTGTAAGGCATTCTTTCTGCAGATGCAACCAGGTTTTGTTTCCCACCTAAAACTTGTGTGGTACCCCTGGGGTGAGGAGAAGTTGTTCCTGTCTACTTTCGTGACCGTATCCATCTGTTGTTGCTGCGTGGAGGAACCCTTCGCGGGGTTCATGGATGTGGCAATGATCTTCCCCTTATTTTGGGAGCGAACCAGACAGAAAATGAATTTCCTGGTCTGGGAGATGAGCTTGTTGCATTTTTTAGCAGTGATCAAAGAGGTGGTGATAGGTGGGGATACCTTTGGTATCCTGTATAATGAATTATCCAAAGTGATAATACAACGCGAGGCCTTGACTCATACACATCATGTCACCTCCATAAGTATGGTTGGCCTAATAATACATCACAAACATCAAGCGGTGCAACATCACACAATACCTCATCTGTGAAGGGCTTGATGTTGTAGGGAAGGCGACACTATTGGCGAACTCGGAGATCTCATCCTTGGTGAAGCCACCCAATGCTGTACGGTTGCGGGTGTGGTATGGTTGGGAGTCTCAGCCGCTTCACGACCTCTGCTGAAATGAGGTTCTTTTGGTTGCCACTATTAACAATGAATTGCGGCGGCGAACCCTTCACCCACATTTGTGAGTGGAAAAGGCGCTCCCTCTCCTCTCAATCTTCGAGCTCATTCTTCTAGATCTTGGTGGTGGCAATAGTGGTGTTGGGCTCTGCGTCAATGATATGCTTCCCTTTGCCATTCCCCTTGTCGAGTTTTGACTCAGGGTCAGAACATGCATCTGATTCTAAAGCCTTCAACTCGGCCACCGACGACTACTTGGTCTGACATTCACTTGTATTGTGAGTGGGGCTCTTATGGAACTCACACCACTTTCCTGTGTCCTTCTTCGACTTCGTGGTGTTTTTCTTTTCTTGTGGCTTCGACGGGTTGTTTTGGGTTGTCCCGTCTTGGCTTTGTCCTTGGTTCTGCGATTTGGGAAAGCCTTTGCCTTGCTTTGGATTCACAGATCCAAAGTCTTGCTTCTTTTGTTTGAACTTCTGCTCGATTTTTATAGCATATAGATATGTTGTGCTGAGCGAGGAGATGTTCAGGAACTCCATCTCTTCCTCGTTGTATCTATGTAGGCAGCTATGGTACTTGAGTACCAAATGCAGCTCAGAGCCCTTGATACCCAACTCTGTGTGAAGGGTATTAAAAATGTTTGTGAAATCTAGGTGGATGTTGGTGGCCACCCACCTATCCCACTTGGACCCCCACAACTGTCTCTTTCAGTTTTTTTAGTTTCCTTAATTGTAGCACAATTTACTATTTTTAGCAGTTTTCTTCTAGAGCCATTTTGAGGCCCTAAACAACGTTTTTTGGGAAATTTAGGAGCAACATAGGTCCATGGACTACTTTTTCTCTTCCCAAAGTTGTATTTCTCGGATAGATATTTCTAACGAGATATTGTGCGCGTCAAACGAAGATCGTATGCCAAAGTTACGACCTCGAGAAGTTGATGTACCAATTTACCCGAAACGGGGCCCATAGTTTGGTGTTTCATCTCCTATGGTTGGATTTTTTGATGTTTAGGGTTTTCCATTGTTTCTCAACAATAAATAGGCCTTCATGCCTCATTGTATCACAGTTCAGAGGCATGTAGCCGCCACATCTCTTCTCAGAGATAAGCTACCATCGCCTTGGCTGATTTATTTCCATTTCTATTTGTAAGCATATTTTAGTATTTTATAGTAATGAAATGAAGTATTATTTCCGCATCATATCTGTATTTATGGTTGTCTCTGTAATTTGTTGTGTTCTTGTTTAAATCAGGATCAGTGGTATTAGAGCGATCTTCTTTTTCTCTATTTTTCTTTGCATGTCCCCAACGAGGTCGGGATATAAGGAGTTAGTTTGAACTGGTTGAACCTTTGCAAGACCAGCCTCACAAATCCCGATGGCCTCCCATGGCAGATGAAAAGAAAGACGAGGGGGTAGGGTATTCTATCAAAATCTTGCTCGAAGAAGCCCTCGAGCGACAAAGGAACGCGATGCTGGACAACTTTGCCCAGATCCTTCAGCGGCTACCCAAAGGCGACGCATCGGCTTCCAACAGCTACTCTGGAAATGGCACACCCTTTAAGGTACAAGTTAATTTTGAAATCCCCATATTCGAGGGTTAGATAGATGCAGATGTCGTAGATATATGGTTAAATCTGCTAGAGGGTTATTTTTCTGTTCATGATTTTTCTAGTCGGGAAAAGATTATTTTCGCTCTTCTCAAAGCAACCCCCCACTTCAAGGACCGGTGGGAAACCTACTACGAGCAGAAGGATGAAAGTACGAGCTCACTATTTTCAACCGCACCCACTTGGAATTCATTCCGGGATGCCATCAAGGAGCAGTACTACCTTGTCAAAATAATGAGGACAAATACATAAAGGGACCACGCTGTGGCAGAAGGGACAAGATGTGTTGAATTCAAACGGACGAACAAATTACAGAAGATAACCATAAATACAGATATGCAATGGAAATAATACTTCATTTCATTACTGTAAAATACTGAAATATGCTTACAAATAGAAATGGAAATAAACCAGCTATGGCGATGGTAGCTTATCTCTGAGAAGAGATGTGGCAACTACATGCCTCTCAATTGTGTTTCAATGAGGCTCAAAGGCCTATTTATGATTGAGAAACAATTGAAAACCATAAACATCCAAAAATGCAACCCTAGGAGATGAAACGCCAAACTATGGGCACCGTTTCAGGTAAATTGGTACATCAACTTCCTTGGGTCGTAACTTTGGCATACGATCTCTGTTTGACGCGCACAATATCTCGTTAGAAAGATCTATTTGAGAACTACAACTTTGGAAAGAGAAAAATCAATCCAATGACCCATGTTGCTCCCAAATTTCCCAAAAAACGTCGTTTAGGGCTTCAAAATGGCTCCGGAAGTTCAGGACCTGAAAAACTACTAAAAATAGTAAATTGTGCTACAATTAAGGAAACTCAAGAAAACTGAAAGAGATGGTTGTGGGGGTCCATTGGGATAGGTGGGTGGCCACCAACATCCACCTAGATCAATGGATGACACTCCAAGTGAGGTCAATGAATGCCTATTTGTATGTGGTTGAGGAGGGGTAATTTCCTTAGGTGGGGTCGACTTATTAAACACAAAATAGAAAAATTCCTTTGACCAAATTGAAATTTCCTTTGAAGAAGAATGGACTAGACTTGGGGTAGTTTGGATTCTCCTTGGGAAAATTTAGCTTGTAGCTGCCAATTTTAACAATCACAAGTATATCTTTGCAATCAACAAGTGAAGACAAGAAGATAAGGAGGCCGAAAAGAAGAAGAACAAGTTATCTTTTTTCCCTCACTCGAGTGACAAGAAGAGGTTGAGATCATTCTGGGTTTTTGTGGTACATTTTTGAGGTGGATCCAAAGTTTTTTTGTGGTGGTATCTATGATCAGTATGAGCTTTCCGTGGTAGAAAAAGAGGCCAAAATTCAACCGTAGTACAAACCTGTAGCAGACCTTGACCGTGAGCACTTGTGGACAGATTAAGGATGTTTTGACTTGGATTTTGGTGGAGGGTTGACTTGGCTCTTGGTGGATTTCCATCTTGCTATTATGTTGATTAGTTTTTCCATGAATTTTATGTCTTTTTGCATTGATTCTCTAAGGAAAGGATTTTTGGGTTTTTACCCCATGTGGATTTTCCCAGGGTAAATTTTTATGTTCTTGTGTGGCCGTCTCTACATTATCCTATTGGTATTTTAGTTTTACCATTGATTCATTTGTATAATTTCTTTATGATGGATAATGAATTTAAGATGATGAATAATGAAAAGCAAGAAAATATAAACCTATGTAAATCATAAGAAGAAATTATCAATGTAGATGATACCTAGGAAAATCAATATGATCTCAGAGCTTATGGTGAAAGAGAAACCTTGTCAAGATAGCTTGTTTAAACAATAATCATATGACCTCTATAACAAAGGAATATGCCAATAAACTCCAACCTAAATCCAAATTCAATAAGTGTTAGAAATTAATTAACGAAGCAATGAAATATACAAAATATCGTGGAAACACAAACACAGAAACACATAAAACAAGAGAGACACAAATACACGTGGCTCACCCAATTTTGGCTATGTCCACAGAGAAACAACTAGTCCTTCCTTTTCTATTGTCCAACAAAATGAATAGATACAACCTACAACAAATCCACTGTAATTTCCTCTTCACTCTCACACAACCTCCTCTCTCTCTCTCTCTCTCTCTCTCTCAGAATAATCATACACAACCGCAATACAATTCCCTCATATAAAATGAGGGTTTCCTTTTAGGGATAAAATCCTAAATTAACATAACTTCTACCGTCATATCATCCACCTAATGAATGACCTAGACTGACTATGAAATTCTAATATTTTACAAGGAAAAATTTCATCTATTTTTAGCTTCAGGGAAGTTGCCATCGATCCCCACTCGAGGAAAGGGGGGGGGGGGGAACTGATAAAAGTCACTGTCACCCCCCACCCGGAATAGCGCGACGATAATTAAATGGGTGGTGTTTCCGCTCCGTTAGGAACATGGATTCAACGTGATTAAAACAAAAACCTCTAAACAATCAGGGAGGTAATCAAGCTCCATACCCAACAATCTCCCACTTGGAGATTGATTATCGCAACTCCATCGTTGCTTCACTTGCTGGAAAATGATTTCACTTTGGATGTGGATGTTTCTCATCTTCATTGTCATACTCGAACACCAATTGAAATTAAGCAAAATCTTAGTTTCTCCCTGGTTACAATTTTGTTAACATATCTATAAGATTCTGGCTAGTGTATATCTTTTCCAGCTTTAATTTTCCATCTTCCAATACTAACCATATGAAATGGTACTTGAGCTATATATTTTTAGTATTGGAATGAAATGTTGAGATCCTTGCAATATGAATGGAACTGTGGCTATCACTGTATAACTTTCCCATCTCCTGATTCTTGCTCAACTCATCCACAAACCTTTGTAACCAAATCATTTCTTTACTAGCCTCTATAGCAGCAACATACTCTGCTTCTGTTATTGAAAGTGAAATAACGTTTTGCAACTTTAAAACCCAAATAGAAGTTGTTCCACCTATAATAAACATGTTATCTCTATCACCTGCCATATCTATATCAATATATCCCTGTAGAGCAATGTTTGAACCACCAAATCATAATGCTTGATTTGTGGTACCTCTCAAATAATTGAGAATCCACTTCACTGCCATCCAATGCTATTTTCCCGTATTGTTCATATACCTGCTTACAACTCCCACTGCATGTGAAATATCATGTCTTGTGTAGACTATTGCATACATTAAGCTTCCAACTGTTGATGCATATGGAACTTTATGCATATAATCCATCTCTTCCTAGGTCTTGGGACACATCTCCTTACTTAGTTTGAAATGGCTAGCCAAAGGTGTACTAACTGGTTTCGCATTCTGCATATTAAATCTTTCCAACACCTTTTCTATGTACTCACTTTGAGACAATGTTAATTTGCGATTTTTCTTGTCTCTAGTTATTCTCATACCAAGGATTCATTTTGCAACACCCAAATCCATCATTGCAAATGAATTTTCTAGTTTTCATTGGAGCACATTTATTTCCTGCATGTTAGACCCTACAAAAAGCATGTCATCTACATACAATAGTAATATAATATAACTTCCATCATTTTTATTTTTAAGATAAACAAAATGGTCAAAGTGACATCTAGGATAACATTGTTCAGATATAAACCTGCCAAATTTTAGATACCACTGCCTTGGAGCCTATTTTAAGCCAAGCTCTTCTTCAATTTTCACACTATTTTCTCCTTTCCTTTGACCTCATACCTTGTGGCCGTTGCACATATATTTCTACCTCCAAATCCCAATGGAGAAAGGTTGTCTTTACATCTAACTAGTCAAGATGAAAATATTTTGTTGCCACTAGAGTTAAAATAGTTATCATTAGAGTCATTTTAACAACAAGAGAAAAAATTTCATCAAAATCTATACCTTTATTTTGTGCAAACCCCTTCACCACAAGTCTAGCCTTATACCTCTATTTTCCTCCATCTTCTTCCTTCAACCTGTAAACCCATTTATTCTATAATGTTGTTTTATCTGCAGGCAACTTGACTAAGTCCCAAGTCTGGTTATGCATCAAGGAGTCCATCTCTTCTTCCATGGATTTTTCCCACTTCTTCCTGGTCTCTATCTGCATTTCTTCTTCATATCTTCCTGATTCACCAAAATCAGTCAACAATACATAATATGATAAAGGAGAGTATCATTCATGGGCTATACTTATCCTGGTAGATCTTCTAACACCACTTTCAGGTGTTTGAGGTGCTTGTTGCTATTGTGGTTGTCGTTGTTGTTGTGGTTGTTGATCATTATGATTTTCATTCACCTTTACTTTTTTTTTGATCCCATCAAGCACTGCATATTCTTTGTTTTCCTCTTTTTTGTTTCTTTTCCTACATTTGATCCTTATGTAAGATATTTTTATTGAATATGACATCTCTGATCCTAACGATTTTGTCATTTTCATAATCTTATAAGCAATAATTAAAATCATTAACACCATATGCAATAAAGGTACATTTCTTTGATTTTTCCTCAAGCTTTGTTCTATTTTCTTTGTTAATGTGGACAAAGGCTTCACAACTAAAAGTCTTTAAAAATGAGTAGTTTACATTTTTACCTGTCCATGCCTCCTCTGGAATACCACCATCCAAGGAACTTGAAGGCCCTCTGTTTATTAGATAAACAACAGTGTCTACAGCATCTGCCCAAAATTGTAAAGGCAATCCTGCATGCAATCTCATGCACCTTGCATGCTCCATGATTGTCTTGTTCATCCTTTCTGAGACGCCATTTTCTTGTGGTGTTCTTGGAAATGTCTTCTCTCTATGAATTCCATTTTCTGAATAGTACCTATCAAACTCTTTGCTGCAATATTCACCTCCATTATCTGA
>APFE031217530.1:0-13872 GCA_000404065.3 Pinus taeda
GTCCACGCAAGCACAACATGGGTGCCATGTGGCAGGATCTTGTTTGTGTGGCAACGATTACGTGACCAAACTTTAAATGGGCATAATTTTTGGCCTCGGTTTCAGATCGATATAAAAATCATATCGTAGAAAATCTCTTGATGAGTTAGAGGTGATGGTATGTTCCAAAGTTAATTCCACTAACTTTGGGAATGAAATATTGTTATAACCCCATCTTCATAATGAGACCATGGAGGTCAACTTAGTTAAAAGTAACTCCTCTCATTAACCTAGAAATGTCCAAGGGGGTGGGAGGGAGCGTTACAACTCTATGATAACAAGTTTCAAGAGTGTCCCAAGCCTTCTTTGAAGAATTTGCACTTGACTCTAGAAATATAATGTCATTTAAACCTTGTTGGATTAAACCAAGAGCTTTATTATCCTTCTTTTAGTTCTCCTTCAAAAGAGTTCACGAAGCATTTGTTAGAGCCATATTTTTTGCTTGATCAACAAACTTTGGATACTCATAGTGAAAATTCACGATAATGTAGTAATGTTCTCATTCTGATAAACTAATAATCATAACTTCTCTACGTTAAAATAAGAACCTATGATGATATTTCAATTCAGCATTTGAACAATTGAAGCATTAGAATTTTTTCTAAGGTTGATACCAAATTGAAAGTGATAAGGCACAATGTAATACATAGCTATATCTTCCAACTCACGACATGTTTTAAGTATGAAAAAAAATGACATAATAACGAAAAAATGGTAACATATAAAGCGAAGATTTCACAAGTACAATACTCTATTCACAACAACAAATTACCCTGAAATTGTAACAATATGTAACAGAGTTGTGAAACAACCAAAAGTGTAATAATGTACCATGAATAAAATTATAGCAATAGATAATGAATAACGTTATAGCAATGGGCAGATGAATAAAGTTATAGAAATGGGCAGATGTTGCAGCAACTATGCACTACAACTAAACAAAAATACTTTATTTAAACGTTTTTATTACACTACATTGTTTCCTTCCTTTTGTTACATTCATCCATATTTATACATAGTTTTAAGTGGGTTAGTTGGGATTAAAAAAAATGCATAGCCTTCAGTGAGTTAATTGGAGTTGTTTTCGGAGTTTAAATAAAAAGTTTGTCCCTTCGTTGATAACCCTTCAAATCTCAATTATGTAAAACGACAAAATTGAAATAAATTTAATGGCGTTGTTGCTCCCCGGGAGTTCAATTATTTGAGGTAATGGTAGCTCTTTACAATTTCATGCCATCCTTAAGGTTTCATGGAATTGAGGTTGTGGTCACTGTTCAAGAGTTAGGAGACTCGTGAAATAATTATTTAAGAAATTATGAAAATAAATTTTAATAATATTGGTGTTGTTTAAGTTTTAATAATAAAAAAATTTAATATGATTATAGGTGAACATTGCGATTTTTGATTATTTAAAATGTAACTTTTTCTTAAAAAAAATTTACTACTTCTAAATTATATAAATCGCTAGAAATTATAATTACTCGCGCTTGTGGAGTCAGCTAAACATAGAGAGTCAAATTGAGTTAAGTGATATACGACTTTGAGTGTGTGATTTCATGTGGTTGCATGTCATGATATTTTAGGCAATTAGCTAGTTGAAAAATGTTTAAATGCCCTTCACTAGATTCATTGTAATCATCATATTTTGTGTGATAAAAAAAGTGCAGCTTATATTTTATGTTTAAATTTATGTTTTGTTTTCTCTTCCATTCCAATAAATTGGTATCGGAGAGAGGTTACAAAAAGCGAAACATGGAATAGATTAACAGCAACCTTTGTGAAAGAAAAATGATATAGTTTTTTCTATTGTTAGTAGGCTTAACAAAAAGCCGCGTTACAAAACTTACGGTGTTCCGCAGTTCCGCATGCACGCGGATTCGATCTGTGGTTGTTGGAAGCCTTAAACAACTAAGATGAAAGTAGTTAACATGCAATAATTTAAACGATATAGAGCATTAGCGTGGAAGCTACTACCAAAGTTTGTTGTTTGACTTCTTAAATTCTTAAATACCTAGGTGAAAGAACAACGTGTTGGTGAAAGGTCTTTTCTTAATGCCTTTTAAAAGATTCATGAAGTTTGAAGAGCTTATTATTAAAGGTTTTTATTACAGTTTTCAAAAATGCTTTTTTTTTAAAGGGTTAGGGAAAAACAATTTTTTTAAAAAGGTTTTCTTAATTAAAAAATAATATAAAAATTTGGGATTTTTTTATTTAGAAAGAGATTTTTTTTACGTTTTTTTATTGGCAAGAGAATTTAAGGTTTTCTAAATTTTGTGAGTCTACAAATTTATTTGGTTTTTGGTCAAGCATGATAATGTTTTAAGTGAAGATTGTGCATATTGAAAATCATATTTTCTTTCGGGAGCGATATGGAAGCCAACCTCATCCAATCAACAAAGCAACTATAAGAAAAGGAATGACAATAATCATGGGTCGCAAAGAATGACTAAAGAAAACTAAGAAAAGGAATTGAAAAGCAGAGACAAAGATGGTTGCCATTGTTAGAGAGGTTTAGGCTGCAGCTGAGGAATTGAGAATTCTAACAGAAGACAAAAAAGAAATCAAGGGTGATTGGTGTAGCTTTGATTTATTACCACCTCCTATGTTTACAGCTTTATAGGTGAATATTGTGATCATTGGATTATCAAGATGTTAACTTTTCTTAGAGCTAAATAATTAATTGAGTATGAGTCTAATAACCCATATGATGCAGTATGTGATGTTTTAGCATTAAATTTTATAAAATATGCATTGGATGAGAAGTGTTTGTGAAAGGTAGCAAAATCTACAACTTCCAAGGAAGCATGGAAGATCTTGGAAGTAGAGTTTGGCACAAAGGAGAGTGAAATGCAACATGTTATGTCACAAGCAAAGAAGTCAGCCAAAGATTTGAGCATAGATGAGCAAGACTCTGAAAGTAAAACATAGCTTGAAGAATCCCACTCAAAAGTGGATGATGGTTGTCAATACCCCAAAATTGAAACCGATTATGCAAGCATGCATATGGAAGAATAAGATGTAGCAAAGATTGCAAAGAGACAAGCAACAACCTCTATGTGTGAAACAAAGCAAGAGCATATAAATGCTCAAAGAATCCACTATAACGTGGATGATACAGATGGTGAATCCCACTGTGATGAGACACATGTGGATGATAACTGCAAAGTTATATGTGAATTGGTGAATCCAACCGCAAATGATGGACTTAGTGAAGTTGAAATTGATAATGAGCACATGCATGCTCAAATATACCATTATAGTATGGATGACCATTATATTGATGATATGTGTGGTTTATTTTTTGAAAAAGAGATTGATTGTGGAAATACGGTAAGGGCCATGAAGGTTGAAACTGTCATTGTAGCAGCAAGATTTGAAGCAATTGGAACTGCTCATGAAGCAATATGTCATCTACCAGTAGTTGATGATCAAGAATAGGATAAAGTGATTGAAGAGTTTTTTATTATAATATCCACTAACAACATAGCAGTGGAAGAAAACCTCCACGTAGTTGAAAAGAAGTCAGATGTAGAGTAGGAAACTTTCACTGAAGAGAGTCATGTTAAAGATTTTTTTAACATTGTTTTTGAATATGCAAGTGTTCTTAATAACATGGAAAAAGAAATTGAAAGCAATGTTGTTAATAGCTTTCATGTAGATTTGAATCTCATTGAAGAATGGATTCAAAAACCAATAGGGTAAATTGAAACGAGCCAAACTCATGGATATAAAGCACAAGAAGCAAAATAAAGAAGAAATTTTGGAGGTGCAATGTTTTGGCAGCAATCCATGGTTGAACGAATATTTGAAGAGGAAGGTGTAGAAGACATGATCCAATTATTTTTTAGAACAAGTTCAAAGCAAGTCAAAGAAAAATTGCATCAATAGCAAGTAAATAAAGCTTACAACAAGAAAGTTCAACAAAGAATGAAGCAATTTCGAGGATACAGAATCTGGAAGCATTGAAAAAGAAAATGCAAAATTTTAAAATTCTTGAGTCATTGTAAGCTTCACTGACACATAGACCAGCACACATGTTTATGTGATAGTGAAGTCATGTTGAGTCATACGGTTGTAATTAAGGGGGCGTGTTAGAAATTGTAATTACTCCCACATGTGGAGGCAGTGAAACATAGAGAGTCAGTTAGCTGAGTGATTGAGTGGTTGATTGTTTGAGTCTTGAGTCAAGTTGAGTTAAGTGATAGACCACTTTGAGTGTGTGATTGCATATCAAGATATTTTAGGCAATTAGCTAGTTGGAAACAGTTTAACTACCCTTCACCAAGTTCATTGTAATGATCATGTTTTATATGATCAATAGAAGAACAATAGCTCGTGTTTTATGTGAATTCATGTTTTGTCTTTTTGTCTTTCCAACATAAATCACACAAATCGAACTGATGTGGTTTTAATAAATTTATTCTAGATTTCAAAATAAATTGAGAAATATAAAAATGCTTCAAAACATTTTTTCACTTGATAAATCAGACTTTTCCATCAAAATGAACAATATAGTTTAGATATAAAAAATATGTTACGAGTGGCCACCAATAACACATGGAATATTTTGAGCTACATTTATAGTATAGCGGTGGCAAATATAAGACCAACATATTCAAACCCCGAGGAAAATTGATAACGCTATGCACCACTACCATCATAGTCACAGTTGTAGTGGCTAGATAAGAACATTGAATATTTGGTCCTTTACTTCATTGTCAAGAAGGCATATGCCATATTTGTATTTGAAGAAAAAGTGCATGCCTCGTGCAAGATTGAAAGTAAACATTTTGTAACACAGCGACACATTGTCATGCTTTAGAAATTCCCAATTCAGTTGGCTGACAGAAAGATCCAAGATGCCTTTCATATGATTTAACGCATCTTTCCCGGTACATTTGGGATTTTATTTAGGATAAAACTCTAAACCTAACTCACCTCGTTCCTTATATTTCTTCACACACACACACACAGTAGAAAATGTTAAAACAAATGCTAATCTCATCACGTTTAAAACAAAGCTTAGTTTCAATGTCGAATACCTCAAAATCTATTATGTCGTGCTTGAGTAGGACGGTGAATTTTAAGAGATTATGGAACTTGGATGGATAAAATATTTGGTTCAGAATGTCGTCTGTCGAAGTTGGCCCATTAAAAGAAGCAGAATCAAACTTAACACACATCCCCAAGCTAGTGTGGCCATTCTTATAGTACTCATTAAATGAGGGGACATATCCAGCCGCCACCCATTCCACTTCTTGCACATAGTACTCAACGTATTGCTCCCACTAAAAGTGAAGGAAGTGAGTCAAATATTTAATTCATTTAGACATAATAATAACAACCTCTTTATTTTATTTTTTAAAATGGTACAAGCATGTTTTTCCTTGATGTCCATAATAACTAGCAATTGTTCCAAAAGGTACAAAGAGAGGCTGATAGGATTATTAAATTGGAATTGTTGAATTTTTCTAGAAGAGTTAATTGGTTTGTGGAAAACTTTGCTTTCTTGGATTGGATAATTGTGCAATTACTTTTCTTTAGATGTTTTGTTTATACCTATATTACAAGGAACACATTGAATGTCTTATTTCATTTTAGAGTAAGTTAATTACCCAAAATCAAGAAACCTCTATAGATGGCCAAGCATATACAAAGGATACATCTCATTCACATGCAATAACAAATCCATCTTTTCTTTTCTCTGAGTAAAATTTCAAAAGCATGAACACATGCCATTTCATATGCACAATAAACCCAACTTCTGAAATTTCAATGCTTGGATGCGTCTCATTCATATGCTACAATAAACCCATATTTTCCTTAAATTTCAATCGATAAACACATCCATTCATGAGCCATAACATAACCAAAAAAACAAAACCCAGGACTGCACTGCCAGAGCATTATCCCCATTCAAAAGCAAAAAGGTAGCAAATATAAACGGCAGTGTCCCACAATCTTGACTGCGCAAACCAACCATTGCCATGTAAAAAATCAAGAAAATAAACAAAACCTACACACCCGACCTGTAAGCAAACGTCATTAACATGAACGGAGAATAACACTCGCTATCACAGATTGTATATTTGATGTTGGACGGTGTCAAAACATTATAAAACCATATGTATGCCATCTTTTTTTAATGTTGCGACGGAAGGAAATGAAATCCACACTCTGATCTATGCCCTGTGTAAAAGTAACTCACACACATGCTTTAATTAAACATTCTGCAATGAAATTAACAAATGAATAGAATTGAAACGCTGAAATGTAAATCTACAAATGCTAGTAATGTAAATCTACAGAATTGAAATGTTGGTAATGTAAATCTATAGAGCTGTGGTTTAATCTAGCTAAATCTCCTAGTTGTGGTGGGCCCTGCCACTTCTAGGAGCAGGAAAACTTATAGAAACTAGAGAATTAAAATCTACGCAAACTTAATCAACCTGTCTCATTTGATTCAATCTACCAATGTCAAGGAAAATCAACTGGTTCTTTCATTAAAGGAAAATAGTTTGCCTTACATTCAACGGTAATTACATATTCCAAAATAAAAACCTATATATTATTCCTTTTCCAGGATCAGAGCACACAACTTTATAATACATCCAATACAAAATTGGAAATGATCTGCTCTACGGATCTCTCCACAAGATAAACTAACCAATCTAAATAAAATGACAAGCGACTGAACCTCAATCTGGAGATCGTCTTCCTCTTGAAATTAGTAAATACGGATGAGATCGGATTTGTTGTGCTACACTCTTAAAAACTCATGCACTTTGAAATGGAAGACTTCACCCACTTGTAAATGAATTGGAAACGCGTTCCAATCAAAGCATTTAATCATGCTGTTAAGATCTAGTTCAAATCATATGATTCCTAATACTTTTCCAGACCCAACTTCACATATACAAAACCTATGCACCCGTCCTGTAAGCCAATGCCATTAACGCGAACGAAGAATAACACACGTTGTCACAGATTTTATATTTTACGTTGGACTGTGTCAAAACGTTATAAAACCACATGTATGCCATATTTTTTTAATGTTGCGATGGAAGGAAATGAAATCCACACTCTGATCTACGCCCTGTGTGAAAATAACTCACACACATGCTGTAATTAAACAATCTGCAATGAAATTAACAAATGAACAGAATTGAAACGCTGAAATATAAATCTACAGATGCTGGTAATGTAAATCTACAGCATTGTGGTTTAATCTAGTGAAATCTCCCAGTTGTGGTAGGCCCTGCCACTTCTGGGAGTAGGAAAACTTATAGAATCTGGAGAATTAAAATCTACACAAGCTTAATCAACCTGTCAATCCAGCACGCCCTATGTCACAATCAACAATGTGAGCTACAGGGTTTTGGGCTACAATCGAAAGAGTATGAAAATCACCAGTGGCACAGTTTTTACAGATTGTGGCCTTCCAAAAGCTCCTGTTAATCTCACCGCCTCTCTATTTAAACTTGCTGGTTCATCCTACCAAAGTATAACCCTGGGAATAGGATGCCCGGCAATAGGAAATTTGCACGTGCTCAATGTCCCTTGTGGTAATGATAATGGTACATGAGTATTTCCTTCCGAGCTGGAAGGAATCAAGTGGGCTCCCTGCATCTCAACTGTTTGATTCCCTGTCCTGCAACAATTATCTTCTTTAACTTTGCAGAACCTTTGGGACGTTCTGCGTGGGGATTTTGAAATCGAATGGAATAAAACTGATGAAGCATTCAAAATGTGCAGCCACTGTATGTCAAGCGCAGGAATCTGTTGATACAATGTTTCTAATTCCAACAAGCCTTTCCTCTGCTACCTTCCTCAAATCCCAGGTTTGCCATAGAACGCCAGCCAACAACGAAGCTCAGATTCAGTAAAGAATGCTAGCCAACCACAACGCCCAACTTCGGCACAAAATACTAGACAACCTGGTGGGTTTGTCTTGGGTTTAAGAAGTAATGGTTGTCTCAATTTATTGAAGGTCTATTATTTGTTTTAGTTTCTTTTTTTCTAAATTTTTTTGGTTGGATTTGTTGTAGGTGATTCCCATACTCAAACTAATACAATAAATCCCAACAATGGTATTTCCCATCTGAAACCTAGAGGCAAACCTTATAGTGGGATTCTCATAGGTAATCATGGGTTCTATGTACAAGGAATTTAATTAATTGCGGTGGGAATTTGATGATGAAAATTTGGTGATGAAGTTCTTGGTTATGACCTTAAAATTTAAGAGAGGAACCTTTTTAATTTTGTAGTAATTTTTTTGGGATCGAAGTTGATAGATTTATCTAGTCTCTGCTAAGATAACTTTATTTAGAATCAGGGTAAAACTCTCAACCTATCTTAAATGGTTCAAACTCTAAACAAACCTTAAAGAAGGTAACAATAAAAAAGATATACTATTCTTTCTGACTTATTTATATCTAGGATTTCAAAATTATTTTGGAATCCTATGGACAAGAGGTAGATCAATTGTTTGAAATAGCTCCTATTGACCAATACAGATACTTTGAAGTAGTTCGTGCAGCCAAATTCTAAAATATTCCAATAATCCACCATCAAGACAAAAATGGCCCAATTTATATTGATGGGTTATTCCAATTTTAACACAATTTCCAAAATTACTGTAACTACCCACTCTGTATGATCCTTGTATGAAATGATTTCATTTTATATGCAAAATGTGTACAGTCCTGATACCTTCTTCTTGTTTGGCAGCATAGGTGTCTGTGTTGGATTTGCTTTACTAATGACCTCTGTAGCAGTGCTAGTAGCACGTATGCATAAAAGGGATCATTGGACCAAACAAAGACTTGAGAGTGCTGAGTATTGCAAGGATAACGAATTGGGTGCTTTGTGTATGAATGATTCTTATCTACCATTTTTCTGTTACGAAGAGCTTGAAGAAGCCACTCGCTTCCTTGATGAGAAGAAAGAATTAGGAGACGGTGCGTTTGGCTCTGTTTATCTAGGAAATCTCTGGGATGGGCGTCTTGTGGTAGTGAAAAGCCTTTATCACGATAACTCTAGAAAACTTGAACAGATTGCTAACGAAGTCAGGATACTGTCTTCACTCAAACATCCCAACCTTATTCTTCTAATTGGGTACTTCATGGGGAAAATAGAGGAAAGGGCTTGTCCTGTGAAACGAGGCTAAATATAGCAGTAGAAATGGCCCAAGCCTTGGCATATCTCCATTTCTGCGTTAAACTGCCCATATTCCACAGGTTTTTCTGGACAAGAATTTCAAGGCTAAAGTGGCCAATTTTGGGTTCTCTAGGATTGCTCCCATAGAAGCCCAAGAAATTATTACTGGCCCCCACAAGGATTCACCAATGTGTGGTCTATATGAGGCTAGTCAAGCCCATGCAGGCACTATATTAGGTATGAACACTGTGGGTCACAGGAATTAGTCTGCTTTACATTCAATGGTAATTACACGTCCCAAAATAAAAACCTCTCTATTATGGAAGAAGAACAATGCTTGCCAAAATCCAGGGAAGAAAAACAGTAACAACAACTGGCAAACCAAAGAAACGATTAACTCTGAGGCCAAGAGTGACATAAAATAATGGGAAAAAGCAATGAAAATATCTTCAAGAGTGACATAAAAGAATGGGAAAAGGTAGTAAGTGAAAAGAAGGCAACTCAACCAATATTTGGAAAAAGCAGTCACACTTCAAATCAAGAGTTGAAAGTGCCTCACCTAATCAAACGGAGCAAGGTAAAAGTGTTGAATATTTTTGATGCATAGGAAGGCATATCAGCCTAATCATACACTGTATGTATGTCATTCTTTCTTCTAGCAGTAGTTTAACGTTGTTGTTTTTTGTTTTAGTCATGGAAAATTTGGTAAAATTTTGATAAAATTTAGTAGAGATTTTTATAAATCTAAATTATAGTTATCAAATCTCAAGATTTTTGGTGCACCAAATTTTTTTAATGATACTAAATCTATTTCGACCATTAAAAAAAATGATTCAAATACTACAAAAAATGAAAAATATTTAAAATATTTTTACTCAAATTCAAATCACTTTAAATGACTTTTAACAATCCAACCATTCCTTAGCCTGAGTAAACAACAGCTTTTTTCTCATGTACGCTGCCTGTTAGAACATTAATCATGGCTAACCATATGACAGCGATAGTCCGCGAGTCATCAATGTTAGTCGGCATAGAGCGGCTATAGTTGGCAAATTTAGATAGATAATAAATAGTAGTAAGTGAATAGCCGTAGTGAATTTTCATAAATATATGTGCATTACAATGTAATGAATAAGCTCATTCCATGAGTCTTCATGTTTCTTATATGGTATCAGAGCTGAGGTGAGTTGTGAGGTCGCAGAGCTGGCTGTGAGGTGAGGTGGAGCAGTGTGGCGCCTATTGTGCATGAAAGTTTTTTTCTGTGAGAGTAAAGTGTGTTCCCTGTTGACTGAAGCTACCTGTAACGTTAAGTTGCTTGTTGTGCAGAGAGCGTGAGCTCTTGCTGCGGTGGGAAAGTGGCATAGTCAAAAGTTCAAAAATTGAAAGTGGCATAGTCAAGAGTTCTTGTCTCATGCCACTGTGTTTGGAGAGTCGCACAATCTAGAGAAAAAGAGTGTGGCTGACTTGTGTGTAAGTTTGAGGACATGAAAGATGATGTGTGAAGAGCATTGGCCCGAGGAGGAATTAAGCCTTGCCTTGTTGCTCTTTTGTGAATGACATGAGAGAATGCAGCAGATGCATGGATCAAATGTGCAACTCGATGTTCTAACTTCTTGTTGTTGGACTTGTGCTAGTGTTGTGGTGTGATGTTGTATTTGCCACACAAAAGTGTTGCGATATCCACTGTGTGTGGAGAAAGGGGAGAGCCGATTGTATGAAGTGGCTGTGAGCGTGATATTGGTGAGTTAAATCACTATTTCTTGGTGAGAATCTCACGTTAAATCAAGTGATTGAGTGCTTACCTTCTGTTTAAGTGCAATCCTAGAGATCGTAGTTCCAGAGACATTGTGAAGTTTGAGGCTAAGTTGTGTGGAGAGATTGTTGTGAAGAGAGTGTGAGAGCTATTGGAGTCAGCGATTAGTTCTACAGAGGGTCAAGACTGAATATTAGTGAGGTTGTTTATGCCTGTTGTGGATGTGTTAATATCCTTAGCCATGCACAGATTCTTGGTGGTGCGCGGTGTCGTGGAGTGGTGTGTGAGGGCGCATAAGAGCGCTGAGTCACCTATGGAACCGGCGAGACTATTTGTTGGCCTGAGGAGTAAATCCTGCCATTCCCATGAAGTTCTTATTGGTCTTTTGAGGAGAGTTTTGTAGAAGAGGTGTTACGTTTGAAGTGTGATAAAGCTAGAGCATGAAGGACCCTGTAGTGAAGCTTCAGCTGCAAATTATTTTGAATTTGACTCTATTGTAGACTGATGGGTCAACAGAGGAGACAGTCTCGCAGATAATTGAAACATGTGAGGAGAAAGAATGAAATGGAAATAGTTGTAGAAGAATATGAAATGCTTCAACCAAAAGTAGATCTGAATCAGATAGAAGAATTTGAAGACACTGATGCAATACTGAAACGATTAATGCCAGTTATGCCAATTTTATCAGGTAAAAATTTTAAACTTTGGGAAATAAAAATGGAGGGATTGTTTGGTTCAATAAATTTATGGCAATTTGTTCAAGGAATTTCCATAAATGCCAATGATAAAAGTAAAGGTGCAGTAGAATTGTTTCTCATCATATCAGCTTTAGATGAAAATATTTTGTCTCATATTTTGTATGAATTTGGTGAAATATGTGATGAAAAAATATTTTGGGATATTCTTGAAATGAAATTAAGTATGGAGAGTCGTGAGAAAGCTGAAATTGATGAAGGAGTTATTGCTAAAGGTGATTGTGTTGAAAGCATCATAGCTGGGATTAAGGCTGAAAGTACGTCTTTAGCTGACAATAGAGTAGTATGTGATATTAAGGAAACTCTCTATGATGCAGAGATTTATGAAGTCAAATTTGATGACAATTATGTATCCCATGATGAGTCATTCAATATGATGCATGAAGAGCATCTTATTGATAAGTTTTTGTTTGGTGAGAAAAGTTGCCTATCTCCACACACAAAAGAATTGACAAAAGAGGTTGAAGACATGATTCAATCAACTATGTCAGCAAAGAAAAACGAAGGAAGCAAAGCTCTTTCCAAAGAGCACGATGAAAAAAAACAATATGGTTCTGTTTATGAATTTAACATTGTTTTTGAGTGTGCAGATATTGATAATTAGGAAGAAGCAACAAAACTTGAAGAAATTGCAAACATTATGGACAAGTATAACTCCCAAGAACATGAAGCAATGTTGAATACAAAGAATGTTAACCTGCAATCAACAAAGGAGAAGCTCAATCACTATCTTATGATAAGAAAGGTGAAGATGTAATTGCATCAACAAATGAACAAGCATGGACCATTTAGCAAGAAGTTAAAAATGTAATGTTTTGTTTTAAGCCTAGCTGAGACTTAGACCAGCACGAAAGTTAAATTTTAGGTCATCGTGATTAAGGGCAGGTGTTAGAACATTAATCACACCTGACCGTATGACGATGATAGTCAGCGAGTCATCAATGTTAGTTGGCGTAAAGAGGCTATAGTCGACGGATTTAGATAGATAATAAATAGTAGTAAGTGAACAACTGTAGTGAATTTTGTATAATTATATGTGTGTTGCAATCTAATGAATAAGCTCATTCCATGAGTCTTCATGTTTCCTATACTGCCATATCCCGCCCTTACTTCAGCATTGCATTCATTCGATGTCTTCATGAAAGAACTCAAATATTTTTTTAATGTGGTCTGGAAGGCAGCTTATTAGCGAAGTATCCCATCTGAAAATAATACAAGATCTTTATGAAAAAAATTAAAAAATTTCTGCTATAGAGGCTATCCCACAACGTCACTCGTGCAGAAACTACAAATAAATGGATCGCGACCAACTATAAACATTAAAAGGACGTAGTTTATCATAGTTATAAACATGAGAAGGAAGTATTTTTTCATATGGTGTCATTGTAAACATTAAAAGGGAGTAGTTTATCTAGTACTTTAACTTTTAGTAGAGTAGCAGGCATAATAGTTATTGTAAATGTAACATCTAGGTTGATTTTTACCTCTCTCCTTGGAGGTCACCTCAGAAGCTGAGAAGTTAGAATCCATTCCTTTTGTGTCACCTACTTTCTAATCATACACAATTTCGAGCTCTTATGGAGCTATTTTTGTCAAAGATACATATCATAAACTCTCGCATAATGGCTTGAAGTCAGAATTTACAGTTTCATAATGTTTTGAAGTCAAAATTTGTAATTTCATAATGTGTGATGGGTAGTAAGTTTTTATTTATATGGAATAATTGTTTACTTCATTTTTCCTTTCCTCTAGAAGCACATATTAATTTTGTCTTTTCTCTAGAAGCACATATTAAGAATATTGTTTAAATTTTTAATAAGAGAAACATATTAAGGGTATTGTTCAAATTTTTAACAATAACCTATTTAACATGAAATTGTATATTAAATTTTTAATTAAATGTAATAATTGTTTACTTCATTTTATATTTTTTCCAAAAGACAAATTAAAAGCATTTTTCACATTTTTAACAATAATCCATTTAACATGAAATTGTGGGACTGCAATATTGTTGAATAATTTTCTTTATTTAGATATAAAAAAAATTTGAATAATTTTTCTTATTTAAATCAAATTACAGTGAAAAACTTAAATAACAAATTTATTTTATTTTCTTAATACTTAATAATGTTATAAAATGGTAAAATACTAGAACTATTTTGTAAA
>APFE031217530.1:13956-26972 GCA_000404065.3 Pinus taeda
ATATTTGCTTTATTTTTTAGGTATTACAGCTTGGAGATCGAAGATCAACATAAAAATGGAGTTTCCTAAAGCATCGATCCTAACACCGTACAATTATCATGAATGGAAGGACCAAATGGCTCGATACCTTCATCAAAAAGGGTTGTACACGATTACCATGGCTACAGAACTGGAACCCACTTCAGCCATAGAGAAATCCAAGTATCTCAACCGCATTGATGAGGCCCACAGGTCCATATGCATGTGCATCTCGCCAGAGTTTTAATTTCATCTATCTACCTACAATACTCCCAATGAGATTTGGAGAAAGGTTGAAGAACTCTACATGAAATAGGATGAGATGAAAGGACATCTACTTGAAGTGGAGCTGCTGTCATTGGATCCACGGAACTATGACAGAATTCAAGACTTCTTCACCAAATATAATGATCTATTGCTGCAACTCAAGGGTTGTGGAATTGACAAATCCAAGGAGGAGATTCAGCAAGTTCTCTCTATTATGTGAAAGCTCAAACTGAAATATTTCGTCTTTGTGTCTACATTCCATTTAGTAGGGCTCGCAACAGGTAAATCCTACACTATGCCTTCTCTCAAAGAGTTCATAGAGTCCCTTATTTTTGAGCAAGATAAACTCATTGGCATGGGGAAAATCAAACCACCAAAAGCACATGCATTTGTTGTTCATGATGGAAACCACAATAAAAATCACAGATCTGATTCAAATTAGAAAAATCAGCAATAAAAAGACAAGGGTAAAGTGCATTCCCATCCAAAAAAGGAAGGGTGCACCAAGCCCTTCAATGATTCCTTCAGCTCGAGAAATGAGAAAGAGAAGAAAGGAAACAAATGCACCGACTGTCAAAGAGGATTCCATCCAAAATCCTCTTGCATGAAGAAACAAATTGACGAAATGGCAGAAATCCTCCAGAAGCACAACCTTGGGGACCACAACCCTCAGCGCGCCAAGAAGAAAAATGAGGATCTGCCACAGGGGAAAGGTAACAATTTTCATGCTTTAGTTGCAATTAATTCTTCCCCTGATGCATGGATTATAGATTTTGGTGCATCACATCATATGGCTATTGCAAAGGAAATCTATTCCTCTTTGGGTGCATGAAAAGGACCTCCCATCCTCATGGGAGATGACTCACCTGTTGAGATCACCAGAAAAGGTAGAGTGGAAATTTTACACGGAAGCTTTGAAGATGTGCTTCATGTTTCAAAAATTTCAATAAACCTGCTTACAGTTTATCAGATCACTCATTGCGGCACCGGAAAGAGAGTGGAATTCACTCCAGATGCGGTGAACATATATGACCTACATAGATACTCCAAAATTGCAACCGGTGAGGTAAACAATGGAGCCAGACTGTATACATTTTCTGAATTTATTGAATCTGAATCTTCCTTATTGCTTACACATGCTGATGATAGTAATAGGCTTTAGCACGAGAGGTTTGGTAACTTAAATTACAGATATATGCAGCAGCTAAGCAATCATGAGACTGTGGAAGGCTTGCCAGATATCATTTTCTCCAAAGGAGTTTGTGAAGGGTGTGTCCTTGGCAAACATCCTAGAGAGAAGTTTGACACTAGCAAGACTCTCAGAGCATCCTCTCCTCTAGATCTGATCCATAGTGATCTCATGGGGCCTTTTCCTCATTCTTCCATCAACAAAGCAAGGTATGTGCTTACATTTATTGATGATTTCTCACGATATACTTGGGTGTATCTTCCGAGGGACAAATTTGAAATTTTTGCGCACTTTGAAGATTTCAAAGCACTAGTTGAAACATAGTCAGAGAGAAAGATCAAATCCCTCCATACAGACAATGGGGGGGAATATGTTAACACAACACTTCAGAACCTTTGCCTTCAGTCTGACATACAATTGCAGTACACAGTTCCATACACTTCGCAGCAGAAAGGAATTGCTGAGAGAAAGAACCGATCTCTCAAAGAGATGGCTTCCTGCATGCTGCATGATAAGTCACTGCCTCATAAGCTATGGGTTGAAGCACTTAATTGTGCTAACTACATCCAGAATATATCTCCTCATAGGTATCTCAAGGATCAGACCCCCTTTGAGGCTTGGAGCAGCACTAAACCAGAGGTCACCCACTTCCATGTTTTCGCCTCCCGAGCATGGGCTAGGATCCCCTATGAAAAGAGGAAAGATATTGATCCACAGAGCATTGAGTGCATATTTGTTGGATACCTTGATGGTGTGAAGGGATATCAAATCCTGATTTCCTCTACGGACAAGCTTATCATTGATCGAAGTGTCAAATTTGAGGAAAGTCTCTCGCATGCACCTCAATCACCACATGCAGACACCTTTTATCTACCTCATGTCTAAGATGATGACTTAGTACACTCAGATGCAGATACAGAGCATGCAGATGCAGAGAAAAAGTCTTCAGATACAAATCTAGTACATGCATATGATGATCCACATCTATGCACAGATCGGGCTTCCCGTAGTGAATCAACTTCCCCTGTCATAAATCAAAGAACAAGGAGCTTACGTGAGATATATGCACAAGACCACCCAGCTACTAGAAATGGTCTTGTGGGGGATAATTCCAATCTGCAGAGGGCTAGCTCAAAGTTTATTGAGCCTCCTCTTGCCTTCACTGCCACTAAAGCATCGCCATCCTAGCATTGTCATTTGGTTCAGTCTTCTGATCCACAGTCTTATTTTGAGGTCACTGGGAATCCATCTTCGGAGTCTTCCATGCAGGAGGAGTATAACTCCCTACTCGAAAACCAGAGCTAGGATGTGATCCGCCTTCCTTCAGTAAGGAAACTTGTCTGACGCAAGTGGGTCTACATGACCAAGAGTGTTACAGATGGGAAAATCACTAGACAGAAAGCTAGGCTAGTAGCCAAAGGCTTCCAACAAGTGCATGGCATTGATTATGATGAGACCTTTGCTCCAGTAGAAAAGATGGATTCCATACACCTTTCACTTGCCATTGCGGCTGCACAAGGGTGGGAAGTACATCAGATGGATGTGAAGAATGCCTTTGTTCATGGAGCCCTATCTGAGGAGATCTACATGGAGTAGCCAAATGGTTTCATTCAGGATTCACCTTTGGTCTACAGACTAAAGAAATCTCTCTACGGCCTTAAGCAGGCCCCGAGAGTTTGGTATGCGAAGATGGATTCTTTTCTCTTATCACAAAACTTTGAAAGACGTAAGTCTGACATGAATGTTTACATGCTCAGAACACATGCGTCTCTTCTTACCTTAGTTTTGTATGTGGATGATCTCCTGATCATCGGCAGCTCGGCTTCAACCATTGCTGCAGTCAAGAGGGCCTTTCATGGTAGGTTCCTCATGATGAACATGGGTCCATTACAGTTCTTTCTTGGTCTTGAGATCAGCCAGGATGCCATAGGCATCAAACTCTCTCAAGCTAAGTATGCATGAGATCTCCTCGAGAGATTTCACATGACTGACTGCTACACTTCTTTCTTGGTCTTGAGATCAGCCAGGATGTCACAGGCATCAAACTCTCTCAAGCTAAGTATGCACTGGATCTCCTCGGGAGATTTCACATGATTGACTGCAAGCCAGCTTCAATTCCATTTCTGTCTAGGGTCCGCCTTGAGGATGGAGGGGACACTCCATTACTTAATAGCACTCTCTACCAACAGCTAATGGGGAGCTTATTGTACCTCACCCACTCTAGACCAGATCTCTCATATGCAGTAGGGGCAGTTTTCAGATACATGCAGGAGCCACATCAGCTACACTGGAATGCTGCCAAGTGCATTCTCCAATATGTGCAGGGCACCATCACCTTCAGGATTCACTATGCAACAGGCACTGCGTTTAATCTCCTTGGCTTCACTGATTCTGATTGGGTGGACGACAATATTGATCGCAAGTCCACCTCCAGATATTCACTCAGTCTAGGGTTTGGCCCTATCTGTTGGTTGAGCAAGAAGCACGCTGCTATTGCTCTCTCTTCAGTTGAGGCAGAGTCCAGAGGAGTAGTCAACATCACCATTCAAGCTCTATGACTACAACACTTCCTCACTGAGTCAGGCGTTCAGTTCCACCAGCCCATTATCATCTGGTGTGACAACCAGAGCACTCTCAAATTTTGTAGGGATCAAGTACAGTAGCAGCAGATGAATCACATAGAGATCCATATGCACTACATCAGAGACTTAGTACATGATTGGGTCATTGATTTGTAGTGTTGTCCTTCAGCAGAACAAAATGCAAACATATTCACCAAGACATTCACTAAGAAGAAGTTTTGCTCTCTACGTGATCGTCTTAGAGTGAAGGACACAATTGCTTAGCCACTGCCTTTCCTTCTCTTTTCTTTTGATTACATTGTATTTTGAGGGCGGGGGGGGCGGGGTGGGGTTCCCGTGAGGTTTTCCCACTTTCCTCAATTTTCGTACAAGTTGCACTTTATTTTGGGTGACCTTTGGCCTTAGTTGCCAAGGTCCATTTTCTATTTTTCCCCATAGTGGTGTTCAGGGGGGTGTTGGAGGTACTAAACACCTACATGCGGACACTTAGTTAGAGCATGGGACTACATGCAAGATTCCTTCTGCATGATTTACTCCCTGATTTGATCCTCTTTAACTCCACAACTGGCTAGTTCTTCTGCATGATTTACTCCTTGAATTGTTCATTCTTTAACTTCGTAACTAGCTAGTTCTTCTGCATGATTTACTCCTTGATTTGCTCCTCCTTTCACTCCGCAACTGGCTAGTTCTCTTCGGAACTTGTTGTAGGTGTTGAGTCCTCTCATTGATCACCACTATGGTGCATTACCTTGGGATCTTCACCCAGTAATGCTATATCATGATCATTGCAACCTATTTTGAAATGAATCATTCTTTTGTTCTTTCGATTTTCTTTTAGTGTTTTTGCTCTCCAAAGCTATGTGTTCAACCTTTACTAGCTAGATTCATTTGTGCAGGTTTTCTAACACATTTATACAGCAGTCCATTCATTCGATGTCTTCATGAAAGAACATGAAAGAACTCGAATTTGTTTTTAATGTGGTCTGGAAGGCGGCTTATTAGCATAGTATCCCACCTAAAAATAATATAAAATCTTTATCAAAAAACATTAAAAACTTCCTGCTATAAAGGCTATCCCACAACGTCCCTTGTGCAGAAACTACAAATAAATGGATCATGACCAATTATAAACATTAAAATGACGTAGATTATCATAGTTATAAACATTATAAGGAACTAGTTTATCAAGTACTTTAAATTTTCCTAGAATAGCAGACATAATAGTTATTGTAAATTTGACATCTAGGTTGATTTTTACCTCTCTCCTTGGAGGTCACCTCGGAAGTTGAGAAGTTAGAATCCATTTCTTTTGTCACTTACTTTATGATAATATGCAATTTCGAGCTCTTATGGAGCCATTTTTGTCAAAGATACATATCATAAACTCTTGCATAATGGCTTGAAGTCAGAATTTATAGTTTCATAATGTTTTGAAGTCAAAATTTGCAATTTCATAGAGCATGATGGGTATGAAGTTTTTATTTAAATGCAATAATTGCTTACGTCATTTTGTCTTCTCTCTAGAACATACTGTTTATTTCATTTTGTCTTCTCTCTGGTACATATTAAGAGTATTGTCCAATTTTTTAATAAGAAAAACATATTAAGGGTATTGTTTAATTTTTTAACAATAATCTATTTAACATGAAATTGTGTATTAAATTTTTAGTTAAATGTAATAATGGTTTATTTCATTTTATCTTTTTTTCAAAAAAACATATTAAGAGCATTGTTCAAATTTTTAACAATAATCCATTTAACATGAAATTGGGGAGCTAGAATATAGTTTAATAAATTTCTTTATTTAAAATAAAATTTTGTTGAATAATTTTTATTTTTATTTAAATAAAGTTAGAGTGAAAAAATTAAATGACAAGTTTATTTCTTAGTACCTAATAAGTTAGAAAATGGTAAAAAACTAAAACTAATTGTTGAAAATTTATTTTAAATATTATTAATAATAAAAATTAATTTATTAAATTGAAAAATATAAAAGATAAATCTTTTAATTAATTAATTTCGAATATTTTATTATAATAAACATATTCAACTTTCCTTATATTACAAAAGTAAACAATGTCTTTTAACATTAACCAATCATAATACACTATATTTATTAATATCATGTTACCTAATATTTAATTATAATAAAGATATTCAATTTGTAAGTAATTTCTTTAAAATTAACCTATCATAATAAATGATAAATTTGGGGACATGATATTTAAAATTTCAAATAATAGAAAGAAACAAAACCATTATATTGATAAAACAATAAATATTTTGTCAAAGTTAAGTCGAAGGCTAGTGTCTGAATTTCATTATATTAAGCACTTAATTTCATTTTTCATCTTTTCTTTTCTATTTTTTCAATTTAACTTTTAATCTTTCTCTCTAATCACTTCATTTCATTGTTTGTTTATTTTAAACTATCTTTTCAATTTAAATTTTAACCTTTCCCTTTGGGTCACATCATTTCATTGTTTGTTTATTCTGAGCTATGGATAATGACATTTTATTAGTAATTATTATGTGAATTTTTACTTCTTTTCTTTTTATTCTCCCAATGTGATGTGATTGTAGGGTCATCAACATTAACATGTGACTTTTTATTTTTGTTTTGATTTTAGCCATGTGATGTGATTGCAGGGTTCTCAACATTAACACATTTGATTAACAATTTTGGCGTTTTTTTTGAAGTCATTGTAAGGTCACCAACATTGACACATTTAATTAATAATTTGCAATTTTGAATTGGTTTGTGATGATTTTCACAACAAAAATCATTAATAATTTTTTAATGAATCTAAATCATATATTATTTTAATTTTAAGATAGATTGAATATATGAATTTTTTTTTTTAAATATCAAAATTATAACCGCACTGTCTTATGAATTACACAAATCCAATACTTTATAAATTCATTCAACCCATTGATTTTTTCATTAAAACATCTAAATTATAACACAAATGACTTATAAATTACACAAATCCAACTTGTTACTTTAATAAATTTATGCTAAATTTCCAACAAAATAAAGTGGGATATATAAAAAAGCTTCAAAACATTCGCCTCATAAATAATCTTTTACAATATAAAAGGTTCGTTAGACTATGCCATCTAAAAATGAACCATATGGTTTATAATATTGTTTACGATACTAAAAATATGTTAGCACTGGCCACCAAAAACACATGGAATATTTTGAGCCACATTTATAGTAAAGCGGTGGCAATATAAGACCGACATATTCAAACGCCTCGGCAAATTGATAACGCTATGCGCCATTACGATCATAGTCACAGCTGCAGTGGCTGGATAAGAACTTTGAATATTTGGTCCTTTACCTCATTGTCAGAAAGGGATATGCCATCTTTGTATTTGAAGAGGAAGTGCATGCCTCGTGCAAGATTGAAAGTAAACCTTTTGCAGCACAGCGGCACATTGTCATGCTTTAGAAATTCCCAATTCAGTTGGCTGACAGAAAGATCCAGGATGCCTTTCATATGATTTAAAGAATCCTCACGGGTACATTCCGGATTCTCTTTCACATAACACTCTAAACTTGAAGCTACCTCCCCGCGTTCCTTCTCTTGCTTCAAACACACACATAGTGACAAATGTTAAAACAAATCCTAATCTCATCTTATGTTAAAACATTAATTTGAATGTCAAATACCTCAAAGTCCGTTATGTCGTCCTTGACTCGGACGGTCAGTTCTAACAGATTATGGATCTTGGATGGATAAACTATTTGCTTCAGAATGTCGTCTGGTAGAATTTGATCCATTAACAGAAGCGGAATCATATTTAACACACACATCCCGGAGCTAGCGAGGCCATTCTTATAGTACTCTTTAAACGAGGGGACATATCCAGCCGCCATCCATTCCGCTTCCTGCAGATAAGACTCAACGTATCGCTCCCACTAAAAGTGAAGGCAACCTGTCAGATATTTCATTCATACAGACATACTAATAAGAAGGACATAAAAACGGGTACAAGCATGTACATACGGCATTTTTTCTTATATACGCTGCCATGTCACGCCCTTGCTTTTTTCCCACTTCAGCAGTCCATTCATTCGATGTCTTCATGAAAAACTCGAATATTTTTTGAATGTGGTCTGGAAGGCGGCTTGTTAGTGAAGTATCCCATCTGAAAATAATTCAAAATGTTTATTAAAAAAATTAAAAACTTCCTGCGATATAGGCTATCCCACAACGTCACTCGTGCAGAACTAAAAATATTTGATGGATCGCGCCAATTTCTACATAATAGTCGCTATAATTTGAACTTGACTTGACCTTCTCACTCCCTCAGTGAAGATTTTGATTTCGTCCAATGTTCCGTGAGTATCATATAAGTCATCTATAACCGTCATCAAGGTTGAAAGTTTTGTGAAGGCGATTCTGCTGCTACGAAATTCGGGCTCGAATGCGCCTAGAACCGCCCAAAAGTAAAGTTCCACGTGACGTTTCCTATAGAAATCCAGCTGCGGCAGATATGACTCTGACCACCACCTATAAATTGCAAAGCTCATGTCACTAAATTGACAAGCAAGCATAATGATCAGATACATAATCTATTGTATCCTATCATAATGTCAAAGGCCAGTGCACCTCGAGATAAGTTGCATTTCCTTCTTATGTGTACATTGCAGAATATTGAAGTCCAATTTTGCCAGCTCTAAAATTTTCTGGTTGATACTAGACCTGAAAGAATACATGGTGAACATATATTAGTGTATGGAAAACACTTGTTGAAATTCAGGATTCATTGAAACTGATCAAATCTTATGGACAAGGTTAGTACTTGAGCCATGAATAGTTTTGTTCATATATTTCGATGAAGTTCCTAGCCTCCCACCTAGGCACACTGCAATGCCATGGGAATTCCAAAGCATATTTCACCTGGAAAACAGTAATCAAATCAGACTTCTGCCAATGTTAGGAGGGTAAAACATACAAAATAAATAAATAATTTCCAGATGCGAAGAGTTTGCATACAATACCAGAAGCTAAAGAAGGTGTTCACAACTTACCTCTCTCTGGAGGCTTTGATCGACGTCAGCTACAGCGTGTCCTGTTAAAACTTGGGTTAGATACTGTGTTGTGAATGTCTTTGCCTCCTCCATCACTTTTTCGCCGGGAAACGAAATGTTTGAAGCTCGGAATAATGACAGCATGCTTCTCACTTCTTTATCAGCATTTCCTTCTTCACCACTGGAACTACAGAAGAATTGCCCGTTTTCATCTTTGAAATTCTCTAAAACGTCTGTTTCATCAGTGCATGACATTCTATAAGTATCAAATATATTTGTTAAAGTTATCTCAGCTCACTTATTTAACTGTCAAACGACATCAAGGGTATATTTTAGTCTCTCTGACCCGAAGAGACATTATATCGATGCATTCTGAGTGCCCGAAATCCCAACGCTGTGGAGTTGAGATCTTTAATGCCGGAATTTCTTGATCCGAGGCCGATGCCCGTTTCGTTCCAATATCTGCTAATCATCAATGGATGAGGTTTTAAAGATCAATGAATGAGTATCTATCATCTAGAAGTGCATACAATCACTGAATCCTACAAATGGAAAATCAAATTCATGTGTAATGCTTAACCTGTAAACGTAATCGATAGCTTCTTTTATTTCAGGCTGAAAATGTCTATCAATTCCCAAACATTCGATAATATCCACCATCAGGAGACGTCGGATTAAATCGTCACCGGCATCACTGCAGCTATCTTTCATGTCACTCAAAAATCGGTGTTTGATATCTTCAACCAGCGTTTCTCCTCGTTCACGATATGTAGGTGCCTGGTCACGGCTATTTCAATGAAATACAAAGTTATCTTGCAGAGATTGATGAATGATGGATTTTAACATGTGAAATTGCAGTGCTTAATACATTAATTTTAAAGGAACATAAGGCAATATGTAGAAAATATATAATGAGATTAAGATAAATACCGCGTATGACGTTGAGAGAGAATGTATAACGTCATCGTCCCAGACGTTGGAATGATGATTGCCTGTGCGTCTTTGAGTGCTCATGCTTATTGGCGTGACACATTTCTTTGGCATTAGCATTCCAGGACTTGAAAGTTGTTGACAGAGAGCCAACCGATCATCCTTGGAGCTGATCAGCAATCTGTGGACACCCGATCTCCAAAGCAACGGCGTTACAGAAGCAAGAGCCATTAGCACTTGCTTCCTATTGTAACTATATAGCATTTCCCTGTCGTGCCTGGCAAATAAATGGGATCTTTCATTTCGATGCGATTTTGCATACTTGATTTCTCTAAGGAATCCTTTTGGACAGTAAAGGTATTGACAATTTCGGCAAGGTCAGAATAAATGGTTAAAGTTTAAAATATTTTTAATATTTTATGAGAGATGGAACTGTCTTACCTTTTAGATAAAAATAGTAAATTACACTTTTCAGGAATAAGATTCCGTTCTTTGTCTGTCTCTCTTATGTAATAATTGTAACGTAATTCTTATATTTAACACTGATTCAGTTCCTTGTCTGTTATATATTTAAGAAAATCTATTTTACCTCTAGTATTAGCCACAAAAAAATTTCGAGATGGATTTGAATCTGACAATATGACATTATGCAGAGATTTGAATCTGACAATGTGACATGATTTTCTACGATACACTACGTCTATTATGTACATATATAAAAAAGTGGTTGATCTGTAGTTTTCTATTTTAAATTTGGTGTGTAGGTTTATGAGCTGTTTAGCTTTTATGTTTCGATCTTGATTTGTGAGGTGTTTAGATTTTATGAAAAGGATCGAGGGACGTTCTAGTCAATCGTGAATTCTAGAAATATGTTGAGATTCTATATGAAGTTCCAGCAGTATAGTGAATATAATACAATCTTAATGACAATTATACCAACTAACCTCTCCACTAACAATGACCTGAACACAATCTATTAAACGAAAATAATAACAATTACAAATATGTTTGAGGAGTTAGAATTTTTCTACTAGTAGAATTTCGTTCAGAAATCTTGCTATGGTGAGGATGGTTCTAAATGGCCTATATCTGCTCATTGGACGAAATCAAAATATTCAAAGCGGTGGCAAAGAAGGTGAAGTTCAAAATATAGCGTCTATCATGTAAAAATGAGTTGTGGTTCATTTATTTGTAGTCTGTGATCCAGTATTTTGTGGCAGGTTTGGTATCTTTTTCTTCTAAATTTTATTTTTAATAAATATTTTATGTGCCATTTTTAAATAGGATATTTTGTTAATAAGAGACATTGAAAGAATTGACTTCTTTATCAACCTGTAGAGAAAATTATTGTTTAAGTAACCTATAGAATAAACTAATTGTTTAAGTGGAAAACATAGAGGGTGGGATATGTTTGATGTATACACGAAGGGTGAATGTAAGTTAATATGATATCTCATAACCTGAGGGTGAATGTAAGTTAATATGATATCTCATAACCTGTTAGTGGTATTGCAAAATTGAAAAAACATAATATGTTAATTTGGAGGAATTATTAAAGGGACCTACATAATGAATTTGAAGATGGTGTAAAAAGATAAAATGTAGACAAATGAATGAGATTTTAAAAGATATGATTTTTATTTATAGATATTATGTCTAACTATTTGGATTTTGAGTTCTCATATCATTGGTATGTTATTTTTCATCCAAAGAATAATGTATATGCTTCTATTAGTACAATTTTTGAGTAGCTAAATAATGAATTCTTTATCCAAAGAGTGTTCTTCATCAAGCCATTTTTTCAAAAATTATGTTCTTAACTTTATAGTTTCCTTTTTAAATAATAAAAATCATTATATCCTTGAAATTACAAGGTTCTTTGTTAGCACAACCTAAAAGTGTCTTAGCATTATATAATATATATATATAAAATAATATATATATATATATATATATGTATTATATATATATATATATAGTTAATATATATAATATATATATATGAATATATGTATATATAGATATATATATATATAATCTACATGGATGACTCGATATGTGTATGCAGCATCCTAGATAATGGATTTTCCTACTTTATAGAAAACAAATTCAAAGATAGCAATATACAATTTTTTTTTTTTTAAAATTGATATGTGTATGCATTTGCAACCCAAACCACCGCTTTTATGATCCCAATCCTATATTCGAAGCAACCAAGTCGCCGTGCACATAGGATTCCAACCATGAAAAATTAAAATTCAAAAAAGTGTGTAGCACTAAAAATGTGTGTGTGACTTCATAGCACTAAAAATGTATGCACGATTCTAGCAAAAAAATGGATGTGTGTTCCTATCACTAAAAACATGTGTATTACTAGTGCAAGGAATGCGTATACACTCCTATAGCTAATCACTTAAGACATGAGAAACTATTGGCGAGGGGTTGTTATGGTAGGGAGGGGGAGGGAGAGAGAGGGCGGGATAAACGGGCGAAGGGACAAAGAGAGAGAGAGAGAGAGAGGGAGAGAGAGAGAGAGTGAGTTGGTGAGTGACGGGAGAGAGTGAGTGAGAGAAATAAAGAAAGAGGGTGGGGAAGGAATATGAAAGGAGATAATTGTGGTTTATATAGAGAGGAAGAGAGAGACAATGCTGGAGTGGGGTTGCTATGAAGGAGGGACTGAGAGAGAGACAAAAAGAGAGAGAAAAGGGAGAGGGAGGAGAAAGTGTGTGTGAGTGAGTGAGAGGGGGGGCAGGTGGGGGAGAAAGAGAGAGTGGAGGGCGGAAGAGAGGAAGTGAAAGGAATATAGAAATGATGTGGGTGAGGGGGGAAGAGAATAAGAGAAGGGGAGTGAGTGAGGGATATAGAAAGCTAGTGAGGAAGAGATGGACAAGGATAAAAGGAGGGGAATATAGAGGGCACAAAGAGAGAGGGAAAGAGAGAGAGAGAGAGAGAGAGAGAGAGAGAGAGAGAGAGAGAGAGAGAG
>APFE031217530.1:33086-91748 GCA_000404065.3 Pinus taeda
TTTGCAACATAAATGACCACTTTTATGACCCTGAACCTATATTAGTGCAGATAGGATTACAAATGTGAAAAAATAAAATTCAAAAAGGTGTGTAGCACTAAAAATGTGTGCACGACCCCCGGATCCGGGTGCTCGCCAAGCGTCACCACCTCAGCATTCAACGTGCCCAGCACATGGCCATCGGAATGGCAGCTGGACGGAGGGCGATCGCCTTAACTGTTCGCAGCTCCCAGAGGATGGCATTCATTGTGCCTCGCCGCCGATCCCTGCACAGGACAACCCACCGTTAATATCTCTTCATTGCCCTGCAGAAGCCTTAATGTCGCCTCCTGGCTCGAATTTGGCGTCCACCACTGATAAATTGAGCCGAGCAGAGACCAAATGCAGACATTCTCTGCGCAATTCTCTCCGCCACTCTATTCCATCCTCGGCTCAGCTCGTGGTCGACCCTTCGGCTCTCGAGTTTTCTCAGTCGTTTCTTGGCTCCTTGTCGAGTTTATATAACTAGACTTCCACGGAAGCCAAAATGCGCACTCGTGGTGTGTCGCGCAGAGGCGGTTCTTCAGCCTCCAGGGGTCGAGCTCGTCCTTCTACCTCGCCTCTGGTCATCCCCATCTCCTCCGCCTCCCCTTCATCTCCTCCGCCTTCTCCCACCAGGCCTGCCCCCAACTCTTCCTTTCAAAATTCGCGGTTTACCTTCCGAAGTCACCTCCACCAGCCCATCATCACCTTCACTACGACCATCATGGTTTCAGAGGAAGCCGAGGAACCTGTTGACCCCATCAGCTCGTCCACCCCCTCCCCTGAAGGAAGCCTCTCGCAGGAAGCCGAAGTTAATCCGCCCCCCTCTCCCATGCATATGCAAGAGGACTCCCCGCGGAATGTGGAGGTTTCTGGTACGCTGATTGTCGATGAGACGGAAATTATTGCGTGCGGTCCTGTTCAGCGGAATTTCGGAATCATGCACCTGCTCACTCAAACGGAGGAAAGCGTTCGTGAAGAAGAGGAAGTGTCTCAGCCTGCTGCTCCAATTTCCGCACCCGCCCGACGCCCAAACCCGCAAAGCTCGGGCAAGTAAGTGTTTTTTGGTCCACATGATCATATCTTTTGTGCAGGTTTTGGTTCAACCCCTCCTCGGCAAGTTTTTCATATGCACCGGGTCGCTCTTAATGCAGGGCTGAGGCCGACCTCAAAGCCCATTTTCCTTCTGCTAATATACACGCTTCTATGTATGGTTGGGAATTTTTGGTGGTTCGCTTCCTCTGCTTGGCTTCCCCAGCAAGCACGAAGCTCTTTTGTAATGTCTATCATACGCCTGCTGCCTGGTTTCTCCTCTTCTTCTACATGCACAGTGCTCGTCTTCTGCTCTCTAGTTTCAATGCTAAGGGCCAGGAAACTGGCCCTCTGAGGCGCTGTCCTCATTGTAAATATTTTTCACTTTTTTATTAATAGATTTAGCTCTGATTCAGAAAAGAAAAAAAAAAAGTGTGCACGACTTCATAGTACTAAAACCGTATGCGTATGAGTAACTAAATGAATAGATATTTTTTCAAAAATTGATGTTTGCATGTATTTAAAATTCAAAAAGGTGTGTAGCACTAAAACTTCTAAAAACGTGTGTAGCATTAAGGAAAGGTGTGAAAAACTAAAAATTCAAAAAAATGTGTAGCATCAAAAATTCAAAAAAGTGTATAGCACTAAAAATGTGTGCACTATTTGAATTTTGAGTTCTCATATCATTGGTATGTTATTTTTCAGGCAAAACATATTTTATATATTTCCATTAGTACAAAAATTAGGTAAATAAATGAAAAAAAAATTATTCACAAACTTGTCGAGTTGTAGAAAATACAATGTTCTTATACTTTTTCAAAATTTGTGTTATTAATTTTATATATTTCTTTGTAAATAATGAAAGCCATTATATCCTTCAATGATAAGTCTTCTTAGCAAAGATATATATATATATATATTATTTAATAATGCTCGATATGTGTATGTAGTTTCACAGATAATGGATTTATCTTCTTTAAAGATGAATAACATCAAAGACAACAATATATATACATCTTTTTCAAAAAAATGATGTTTATGTGTATTTGCAAACCAAACCACCAATTTTATGATCCAAAACCTATATTTTGAAGCATCCAAAGTCATCGTACACATTGGATTCTAGGCATGAAAAAATAAAATTTTAAAAAATATGAAACACTAAAAATGTGTACAAGACTTCATAGCACTAAAAATGTATGACGATTAAATCTATATCCATTTTTTTTGTAAAATTGATAAGTGAACGTATTTAAAATTCAAAAGAGCATGTAACAGTAAAAATTTGTGCCTAACTTCATAGCACTAAAAATATATGCACATATCACTAACTAAATGACAAAATCTTTATTGAAATATATTTTTGAAAAAAATATGTTTGCATGTATTTAAAATTCAAAAAGGTGTGTAGTACTAAAAATTTGTGCATGACTTCAGAACACTAAAAATGTATGCATTTTTGAGTAAATAAATGACAAAATATTTATCCAAAAATGTACAAGTAGCTAAACGATGAAATCTTTATCCAAAAACTTACAAAGTTGTAGAGAATGAAGTGTTCTTGATCAAGTTACTTTTTCAAAATTAATTTTTTAATTTTATATATTTATTTTTAAATAATGGTCATTATATCCCTGAAATTTTAAGGCTTTCCATTACTGCAATATAAAAGGCTCTTAGCATGCACACACATAGAGGCACCAAGATTGGTCCGAGACCAAGGCAAAACCCACTATGGGGAAAACCCTTGAAAATATTCTTCTTCTTAGATCATCATCAAATGAAATAGAAAAAGAGAGTACAATGATCCATAACTTTATCTATGTAACAAAGAAACTATGATATCTATGAAACAAATCTAATCATGCTTAAAATCAAAACCTTCATTCTAATGGTTGTTGTGTGTTGTCACTAGCTGTAGACAACGATTATATATTGTTGTTAGTGTGTCGAACACTATTGAACACTGAGCAGAAAATTCAGAATACAAAAATGTCATCCATGAGCCCCAGATGTAGGGAGGAGGAGCTGTGCGAGCGTCTATAACAGATATGGACGCTCTCTCCATAACTAGATGACTGCGTCTGGAACAGATCTTGATGCTCTCAGGTGAAGTGAATGAGGGCATCTGGGGTCAAACATACTGACACCTACTCCAAGCCCTCGATGCTCTCATAAGTCTATTGTGCAAGTGTCTATGGCATCTCGGGTGTTCTTATAACCATTATGTGCAAGTTTCCAAGGACTAATACAACCCGACCTGACCCTGAAGCTAGGACGCTCCCATAACTCAATTTTCTAACATCCAAGGCTCCCTGGATGCTCACATAAGCTTGTGTGCGATCATCTAGGGACTAAAATACCTAGTTTTGTGTCAGCATCTAGGGATCAGAAAACCCTATGTTAGAGCGAACCTTACGCCTATGATTTTAGACCCTTGTGTGAACTCCTCTGTCGAACTAGTGCAAACCAAGACAAAGACAAGAGATGATAGCTTGACCAAATGTTTCCAAATGAAGGTTAATGCAATTTTTTCATAAGGGGTTGGATTTTGTAGAATTCTCACTTGAGTGATTGTAGGTAGTGTGCTCAATTGGGCCTTGGCTAAAAAAAATGTTGGAGCCTAGGAAACTTTTTTCTGCTACTCATTTTCGTTTTTATACTGCCTGAAAAAATTCACAATATGTTCCTAAACAACAGGCTTGCAATCCAGTTACAACCCACCATAAAATTCAAGTTGGGACTCCGATGGAAAAACCATCAATTTTGTTACACTCATGGCACTAGGTTATAGTTAGGGATGACCCACTCCAAAGGCTCGATGAGTCAAAAAATATTTTCTTTTAGGATCTAATCAAATTGCCTATATCTTGTTCCCTTGACACTTAAAATATGTTTTCATGGGTATCCTCTTTTCTAACATTGAAATATTCTTTTTGTAAAATATTAAGAACCAAGCACTGAATGAGTGATATGCTTACTATCTTTTAATTATGTCCATTGAATATCATATTATTTACTAAAGACAATAAACTAATCATTGGATTACTACATCATATGTAATACTTTCCCTTGCCTTTACACTTGATTTATTCACCTCAACATCAATATGATTATGACATCCAAAATCACACCAAAAATACATCATACCACTTATTAATATAAATATTTCCATAGACCAAATATCTCTAACCATGGAGAATTTTTTAGTGGACCTTTAAACCCTTCCATGCTTGCACTTAAGAGCATGATAACTCAAAGGATTCCAATCAATCCAAACAATATGAAGAAAAATTTACCCAATTCACTTATAAAGACACACCTAGCCAATGAGTAAACGTAGCCTAGATATTCCACAAAATTCCATTAATCTAGGGACTTTGCAAATCCATGCTTCATTCCCCACTAATAATGATAAACTTTTTATTAATATTTTCTTTAATTTGTTTTTATTCCTTCATCATTAAGTAAACATATTTTTATATTCAGCTATAAATGAATAATACCACTAAATTAGAATGAAAATATTGAAAAAATTATTGAAATTAATGAAGAGAGAGAGAACAACAGAATACACAACTACAACATCCAACTCACAAATATATTTTAAGCATGTTGATAAAAACCATCACGTATCGAATATAATTACAACACATTAAACACAAGATTTCCTCAATTGAATTAACCCCTGTGTTAGTATGAAGTTTTCTGACAAGTGTACCAAAGTCCTTCACTTAATCCATTGGTGAAAAATAGCCTAACAAAAAAAAAATTGATCACCAATGCTCTTCAAATCTGCAATATAAATGTTAGAAATCTGCAATAAATAACATGCAAATATAAAAAGATGTACAGCAGTGAACAATATTAAGGAAACCCAATGGAAATATGATAAATTAAATTTTATTATTAAAAGAGAATGTTTACAACTCGTTAGGAGAATATTCAGACTTGGATCTACAAATCGACATTCATCGGATGGTTCCTATGATACCCTGCACTTTAGCTATAGCTTCAATTCTCTCTCTCAGAATGTATGCAATGGGCAAAAAAGAAGTGGTAATGGTCTGAACTCAATATAGAAGCTAAAATCTCACAGGACGATAATGAGGATGATGAGAATGGTCATGTGTAGGAATGAGGAGAAAACCCCTTTGTTTATAACCAAATATTAGGATAGATCTAGATTTAGGAAAATAATAAAAAATTGTTGGACTAAATCAAGATCTAGTTGTTAGGAATAATTTATTGTATTTTAGAGAATGAAATATTATTTGAAATGATCAAATATATTTATTTAGAAAGTGGTTAAAGTAATTAACAAATAAAAAATGATTTATTAATTACTTGATGGGTATAAAGTCAAAGATGGATTAGAAATAACTATTTAATGATCTAATAATTATCATGACAAAAATAAGGAATAATCATGGAAAAATAAATAAATAATGATTTATTTATTTATTCTTGATTGGTTGAGTAAAAAATGGTTATGAATTTAATGATTTAATAATTATTTCAAGAGAATAATAAATAAATGATAATTTTATTTAATTATTATCATGGGGTTTTTTGGATTTTAAAGAGAAATAATTTAGGAAAATGGTTCACTAAATTATTTCCTAAGGTGAAATTAGGTTTTAGTATGTAAAACTCACCCTACATTTTTTATTTTGGTCAACCTAGTAGAAAATGGCTAGGTAAACAATTTTTGTGTGATAATAGATTGTCCCCCAATGTAAGAGTTTTAGGGGAAAATCGCATGTCTGAAATATGAGAGAGAGCTAGATCAGTGAAGGCAAGGACTAAAATTGTAGGGGTTGAGACCTACCTCTCAGATATAAGTCTCATTTTATGATGAGTACAATATCTCAATGAGGTAGGGAAGGCATACCCATACACACCAAGATAACTTAGTACAAATGATAATGGTATGCTCAACAATATGGGTCTGAGACACATGGCATATCATACATGATATGTTGGAATCAATGGGCCAAAAAGTGAGACAATGATATAATGATTCACAACTAAAGAATCCCTATTGAACAAGAAAGGGATCTGAATATTTGAAAGAGAGGTGCATGTTATGGGATCTATGATTGGTGGAAACTAAGCTAGTCAAATCTGCAAAACTACATCTGAGGTTGGATCGTGATATACTGAAATTGAAGGCATGTGGCAGGTACTTGAAAGGTCACCCCCTCATGAAGTCTAGAAAATATAACAAATGCCTATTGAATGTTGGGATAATCTACTGGATCACTAGACTATCAGGCATATGATTATCGATTATCAAATAATGAGCTAGAGTTGAGCATGTGAGAAACAACCAAGTTAAGGGGAAATGATGATTCCCTTTGCTTGATCTAAGGCACCAGACAATAATGAAGGAAGGAACCAAGGTAAACCTCCCTCTAGATCACTATCTTGGAATTAATGTGTTGACGTCGACATAAGAGGTGTTGTCTTAGCAGGTCCTGACCCAGGTTTAGAGTTAATTCCTAGTCATTTCGTTGTGCATTACAAATATTCATCAGCATGTCCTCCACAATCTTAGTAAAGGCCTCTAATGTTCCATTAGCCTGAGGATGATTCGGTGTGCTCTTCTGATGATAGACCTGAAACTCCTCAATCAATGTGTCGATTGTTTTAGGAAGTGCATACCTCGATCACTCATCAACACTTTTGGGCAGCGAAATCTAGTAAACACATATTCAAAGAAACAATTCGCTACTGTAGCTCCTGTGCAATACTTAACTAGCTGTGCCTCTACCCGTCTGATTAGATACCTCGTCACAGTGATGATATAACATGCACCTATCTTCTTTCTTGAGCGTTGAATTGGCCCAACAAAATCAATTTCCCAATTTTTAAATGGTTGGAATGAGACTTGAGGATTCAGTGGCAAATCGTACCTCTGCGATGGTTTGCCCGTTCATTGACATGCATTGCATGCCCTATAATATGCTTTAGAATCTTTATGCAGCATAGGCCACCATAACCTTGCACGCAAAATCTTCTGTGTTGTCACCTTTCCTACATAATGTCCTCCCACAACCCCTCTGTGAGCTTTAGTGAGGATGCTATTCCACTCAAAATATGGCACATATCACTGCAATATCTCGTTTTCACCCATCTTATACAAATGTCCTAAAGTTACGGAGAAATAATCTGTGTGCATAACTAGTTCCTTCTTTTGTTGACGTGTATACTCTTCTGGTGCTATCCGTGTAGTCAAAAAGTGAATAATATCTTGAAAGTAGTTATCTGTTACACACACTGTGAAGAGTTGTACATCGAGAAACCCTTCTTCCAAATTAGTAGGCTCCTCTCATGTCTTGAACTGCGATAGATGGTTAGCTCCTGCATTCAACCTTCCTGGCTTCACAAGCACCTCAAAGTCATACTCCTGGAATAGCAGTTTCCATCAACAGATCGTCCCCCCTAACATAGGCTTATTGACTAGGTATTTTAGGCTAGAATGACTGTGTACATTTTGAAATGTTCGCCCAACAGATAGTGCTTGAACTTTTGAAGCGTGTACACCATAGCAAATCCTTCATGTTCTTTCATTGAATAATTCTTCTCAGCCTTCTATAATTTCATGCTTGCGAAGGCTATAGGGTGGTCCATTTCTCCTTCACTGACCTTGGTTACAACTCCTCGCAATGAAATGTAGGAGGCATGGACATGTTGAGGAAAAATTAACCATGAATTTGTGAAATTAATTTCAGCATACAGATACAATAAGAGGAGGCTTTGCTGATAGTGTTGGACCCTAACCCAAGAGGATGAGCCCTTTGATTTAACTCAGTATTGTCTCATGAAAAAGCTCATTCTCATTATCACAACAGAAAATTACATAGCAATGTCTTCCACAAGTTTGGACCTCAAAAATAACTAGTGTTTTTTACAACAAAAATTTGAATTCTAATGAGGCTCTAGGCCTCTTTATTTATACAACTGAAGTCTCCAATGACTTCTCTAAATCTAGGTAGGCTTAGCTCACAAACTCGAGATAAACTAACTCTTTGACCATCACTTGCTCGACTACCTTGTGAACTTCATGACTTGGTTTCTTGTACTTCGAGCTAGTCTGATTGATGGAGGAATATTCAAATGAGAGAGGATTAAATGAGGAGGATTTACCTCCTACAATCTCTCTTCCTTGTCCCATTCGAGTTTCAACCTTTAATCTTGCCAAAATTCCTTGATTTTCTCCCACAAACCTGCATTTAATGCACATTACTCCACTAGGCATAATATCTCACTTTGGCGCATCTCATTAAACAAAATATAGTCAAAACATGTAATAAATTTTAAGATTTGATTTGACTAAGCTATGAGGTGAATTAAGGTCCATATAGTTACCCAATGATGAGGCTCATCATTAACCCACTACTGAAAGTGTTTCTCATCCTCTTAGCAACTCAATCAATATCCATATCTTTCATAGCCCTAGTGGCTTCCCTATCATCCCATGCTTCTCCTATGGGTTCTTCTTCTTGTGCATAGAATCCTACCTTCCTTTCTATATCCTCCCAACGATTTCTTACTTCCTCTTCCTTCCTTCCTTCTAACATCCCCAAGAGTAGTGGTGGACTGAGTCTTAATCCTATCCAATTGACTTTGAGCCTTTGGATGGTTTGCTTGTACATGGGTGTCTTGTTTAGTGCCTCTCTCATTCTTTGAGGAGAATGGTACTCTCCGATTATCAAACTGTATGGCAGAGTATTCCATCTACTTTGGCATGATTGCATGTTGTCATCCCCTAATAGCTTGAACATATCCTCAAAATGTGTAATTGCTTGCTCTTGGGCAACAAGATACCTGGGTGCAAGTTGAGGATCATTTACAATTAAATTATGTGTGCTGATGATAACCATTGGGTTTGACTGCTCACCTCTTATCATGAGATGCTATGTTTGTTCCCTTGCCAATATCTTCTTCATTTCTATAGCCCTTGCTTCCTCATGGTTCATCCATGATTCCAAGCCATTAACTATAAATCCCCTAATTTTGCATTAGGGTCCCATACATTCAGATCTGTCAAGGATATGTTATGCAAGTAGAACTCAGACATCTTACCCCTATCCTCCAATGTGCTTTGATCACAAAGATCAATGAACTATCTATAATCCTAGAATCGAATAGTGCCTCTCTATCCTAAGGTCTTGATTTGGAACTACAACTGCACGCACTGTCTCCATCTACGTGACTGGTGCGAACGTCTCTGCGTAATCTCTTCCATGTTGCTGCTTGTATCCTTTGACAACTAGCCTTGCAACTTTGTGCCTTTCAATCTTTCCCTCAATGTTTCTTTTGGTCTTATAGACCCACTTCGCTCGAATGACATGTTTTCCCTTTGGAAGGCTCACAAACTCCCATGTATCATTCCTTTCTATTGCTTCTATTTATTCCTCCATTTTTGCAACCCAATTTTCTTCTTTCGTTGCATCTTCAAAGTGGATTGGGTCATCTACATGACAAAATAATGCAAATAAGGAATTCAGACCTGCGTTACTATCAACTTCATCTTGCCCATAAATTTCATTTAAATTTCTGAATTTTGGCCTTCTGGTGCTTGTTGAAGATGGGCTTGACATGTTACTATGTGTCACTCTTCACGGTGTGCTTAGAGAAGCACTTGCTTGGCTACGCGAAACTATCCTATTATTTGTTGATGGCGTCACTTGTTGCCTGCTTTGCTATGCTTGAATAGGAGTAGAGGGAGTCATTGTTGAGGAATTGCTTGCTGCTATTAATTCCTCTTTTTCCTCATGTGGTATGCATGCTTTGACATTGACTGTCTTTTCTAAACTTCCATCCCATGCTTCCTCTTCTATGAACTGCATATCTCTGCTGATTATGACATTCTTGGTTAATGGATTGTAGAGTTTGTATGCCTTGGATTCATCATTTTATCCAACAAATATGCATTTTCCCCCTTTGTTGTCCAAATTCTTTCTCAACTCATCCGAGACATGTGCATAAGCCACACATCCAAAAGCTCTCATTTGAGTGACACTATGCTTTCTTCCACTCCATGCCTCTTCGTGGACAATGTTCTGGATGCTTTTGGTTGGACATCTATTGAAGATATATGTTGCACAAGCAACAGCTTCAGCCCAATAGTCATTTGGCAAATGCTTTGCCTTCAACATACTCCTTGCCATCTCCATAATGGTCCTATTCTTCCTTTATGCCACACCATTTTACTGCGGTGTATATCTTGTTGTAAACTGGTTGTGAATTCCACGCTCCCTGCAAAATTGAAGGAAGTCACTTGAGATGTATTCTCCACCTATGTCAGTCCTAAGGACTTTGATGTAGTGTCCACTTTTCTTTTCAACAAGAGCCTTGTATTGGAAAAAGCACTCAAACGCTTCACTTTTTTGTTTTAGTAGAAAGATCCATGTCTTCCTTGTATAGTCATCTATGAAGGTCAGTGCATAGTGACTGCCACTAATTGATGGTGTCTGCATTGGTCCACATAAATCTAAGTGGAAAATCTCTAAAGGTGCCTTTGCCCTCACTGAATTTCCTATTGGAAATGTTTCTCTATGTTTATTGCCCAAGATACATCCTTCACATATGTTGTTTGGATTTTCTATGAGTGGTAAACCCTTCACCATGTCTTTGATATGCAGCAAATTCAAACATCCAAAGTTGAGATGTCCAAATCTGAAGTGCCATAAGTAGTTTTCATCTTTTACCTTTTCTTGAAAGTTTACTTGTGTGACAACTGCCTTTTCTCTTCCATCTTCTTGTGAGTTCGTAGATAGTTGTGCTTGTGCACCTTCTTTCTACAAATCTGATATTATTTTTAGGGGAAACATTCTATTGTTTTTCATCTGAACCTTTGCAATCAACTATCTACTTGGAGGCCTATCCAAAATTGTGCACACATCATTTTTAAAGAAGACTTTGTAGCCTTTCTGCATGCGTTTTCCAACGCTCATGAGATTATGTTTCAGACCGAGGACAACGTAAATGTTTGATATGCATTTCTTCTCCCCCTTCTTTTTTAGGATATTAACTCTTCCTTTACCTGTGACGGAGACTTTTCTATCATTCCCTAATGTCACTTCAGATTTCACACTTCCATCTAGATCATAAAACATTTCTATCTTTCCTGACATGTGGTTGCTACACCCTGAATCTAGATACCATATATCACTTTTTTTTTCTTGTTCTACATTACAAGCTAAAAACAGGATATCATGGTTCTTATTTTATCTTCTGAAATTTACACTTGGTTTCTTACTAATGTCATATTGCTTCTTTCTACATTCATTTGCATAATGACCATACTTCTTACAGTAATGACATTGAACTTGAGATTTATCATACCTATGACCTTGTGCTTGATTTTGGCTAGGGCCTTGAATTGGATTTTGATTGCTGCCTCTTCCATTTGAGCGTGAAGGGCTACTTCTTCCCCCTCTGTATGGGCTTCTTCCTCTTCCTCTAGCATATGATCTTCCTCTGGCTTGACCTTGACCAAATGATACTTGTGTCTTGAAGGCAAGCTCCAATGAGGAGCTTGTTGCTCTATTAAGTCTATGTTCATGAGAAATCAGTGAAGCATTAAGATCATCCACTAAGAACTGTGAGAGATCCTTTGTCACTTCTATGGCCACAACAATGGCCTCAAACCTCACTGGCAAACTTCTCAAAAGTTTCTCAACTATTCTTCTTTCCTCAAGTGTCTCACCATGAGACCTAATTTGAGTAACCAGCCCACTTACATGTGTAAAAAATGAGTCTATATTCTCAGACTCTTTTATACAAAGTGTTTCAAAATCTCTCATCAACATTTGCAGCTTTGCTATCTTGACTTTTTCCATGCCTTGGTAGGCTGTCTTGAGGGTGTTCCATGCTTGCTTGGACTTCATTGTTGCTGCAACCCTTGGGAAAATACTTTCATGAACTGCTTGGAAAATATAGAACAAGGCTTTTGAATCCTTCTTCCTGTTGTCCCTTAACATATCTTTTTCTTCTTGAGATAAGGCATTGTATGATGTTGCATCTGCTAGTTTTTGAAAACCATTCTCCACCAAATCCCAAATGTCTTGAGAAGAAAACTCGGCCTTCATTTTACTAGCCCAATAATCATATTTTTTTCCATTAAACTGAGGTATTTGAGGATTAGTCAAGCTTGTGCTTGATGTTGCCATTTCTGAGCGTAAAAAAAACTTTCTACCTGCTGGTAAATATGCTAAACACAATCCGCGCTCAAAAAAAATTTCACTGTTAGTAAAAACACTTATTTTACACTAACAATATTTAACCTACTCCGATACCATGTTAAAAATATTTGGGAAATTTAATTTTTGCGGAGGGGTAGAGGTCTTTTGACTTTCATGAAGCTAGGTTCGCGCACTACAGAGTTGATTTCACACACCTATCTTTGCGCACTTGGATTTCGCGCAGCGTGGAACTATTCCAGAGACTTAATGAATACTCACAGAAAAAATAACAAGATACGTTTGGAGAAACACATTAAAAATTAGTATTCATTTCTTAAACATGAAAATACATTTACATGAGATTGTGGCTCATTCAGGAAGTAAAATAAATGTTTTAAAGTGATTTAAACTTACACAGAATAACACACAGTAAAATAGAGTAATTGTTGTTTTCACACGCCCACCAAAAAAATTGCTCCACCATTTTCTCCACAGAGACTTGCGCTCTTTTCTTACCTCTTACTTTCTAACCCACTACAAATGACTTTTACATTCATATATAACTCAACATACAATTTTACATTTAATTCATGACAGAGCGAAATTAATATGATGTTGTTATTGAGTGTGATCAAAATCGCGCAGTTGTTTTTGGAGTGTGGGCAATAGTCTCTAAATGAATTCTTACCCATATCCATTTACCAAACTACATTGACGGCTTTAAATTCCTTGCTGTGTTTCAGAATGATTCACGTCTGGCTTCAGTCCTTCAATCCTCAAACGGAGACGCAACCTGCAGAAATACGTCTGACAAGTATGGCTACTGTGAGGCTGTTTATTGCAGTGGTTGGGATTATTATTTCCAACATGGCCACACAGGTCTCCATGGTTGTGGTAGCTGATGTAGGATTATGAAGGCAACGAGGGTCCTGCCTCCTTGAATAATTAACATGATGATTGAAGTTGCAGTTCAATGAAGAAAAAGAAAATTAGTTGAATTCGTGTTGTAAGAGAACATTTTTTTCAATAAAGAAAAAACACTTGCTTTAATTAAAAATAAGTTGCAAATTGCATAAGTTTTTGGATCTTGTTGCTCATGAATCCCATAACAAACCTATAAGCCATGTGTACCCTATCTTGCCTTTTTAGATGTATTTGCTGGTATCTAGCAGATTCTAATTCTATGGGAGAAAAAAAAAAAAACTTTCACATCCCTTACCAATTTTCCATGGGCCACAATGATTTCAACAGATGAACCTATAAAAACAATTACCCCTACCATATCAAAAAAGTGCAAAAAGTGTAGAAAAAATAAAAAACAGGGCATAGGAGGAGTCCATATTATATGTAACAGAACTGGCATATTCCCTTCAAAAATAGAAATCACCAAATAATTTCAGTATGTCTTCATCGTGTTTAGTGAAGAAGATCTTTCCCAACTTTGTAGATAATCTTTCTTCGGATAGTATATTTGCCTCATTGTTTTGAATTCTATATATGTGAGAAATGGAAACCCTCCTTAAGTCTTCCCGCAATAATTTAGTCTTTTCCTTCCAATATTTCATGAGTTGATCCATCCCACAATCACTTTTGAGTCTCCATATATGTCGATTTCCTTTATTCCAAGCCTTCTAGAACATAATAGGACTCCCCACAGTGTCAGTAATTCCGCTCTAGTATTTGTGCCCTGCCATTGTACCAGTGGAAATGATAAAAATATTTGTGTTCCAAATATATAACCATCCCAATACCTAATGTGTCTGGAAGTTAAGGCTCCATCGAAGAACCCTACAAGATATTTAGGCCATATATCCATAGTGCATTGTTTATTACTAAGCAGCTTATCCTCATGTTTTCCTATCTCCAAGAAATATGCCATAATTTTGGTACATGTGATCCTTCTATCAGGCCTCAATTGATCAAATATAGTGGTTTTCCTATCCCTCCAAATGTCCCAATAAATGTAGAATGGCAGGGCCTGTATGCCAAATATTCGATGATACATAGTTCCAAGTAACACGGGATCAGTCCTATCCCATGTTCCTTGTAAATTCAACATATTGATAACCCCTAACCACACTGCATCTGAGTAACGATACTGTAGAAAAGGATGATTTATGTCTTCATCATATGCCGAACATAAACCACGTCTACTTGGACCTTCAAAACCTCCCTTAAGAATGTTTTCCCATGTTAAGATTATGTTCCTGACCACCAACCACATGAAACATATAAGCTTTGTTAGAACATTCCATTTCCAAGTGCCATTATACCATTGTGACATAGATCAGCTCCGCTCTCTTATATTGTAATGGAGTATGCCTCACTAACCTAGATCTATCACTTTGTGTAGGACCCCATTCTAGGACAGATTGTCTATCTTTTGTGAAAGGAAGATCCCCATTAACTTTAGATGAAGAATTTTTTCATGCTATTTAGTTGCTAGCTGACCATAGAGTCCAAGCTCATCAGCCTCCTTCCAAGTTGTATTTGAGGATATAGGAACTCTATCAAATGGTGATGTCTTTTAGCAGAACCATTCCTCTTTGATGTAGGTGATAAATAAGTGGCACTGATAATGTAAAGATATCCATACCTTTGAAAACATCCAATCCAACTTTCGAAATGGATCTTGTTCCTATATCCCATCTAATATTTCCAATGAGCTAGTGTTTAGAAGACACTAAGCTCCTCCAAGATTGTGAAATTTCTTTTTTCATCAGAGTCTGTCTTGAATAATCTTGTTCCATATGCTTTCAAAATTGACAATCTGCCATAATCTTTTGAGAAATAAAGTGTGATTCATACCCTCTAAGTCTTTGATACCCCACCCACCATGGGTCTCTTATCTAGAAACCATATCAGAGGTCTGGTAAAAGAACATAGCGAGTTGGGCTTTTGCGAGTTTACTAATGAGGTTCCTTCATTTACATTGCCCCCATTCTTTATGTAACTCTTGTTGTGACTTGAGAATGCTATAAAAATTGTGGATTGCATTGCTCTTCCCGCATATGAGTATTTGGTAGCAATTTCATGGATTATTTATTTGATAAAGACTTTGTTTGTCCTTCAATTGATTGAAATTATGGATTTTAACTCAACCATAAATGGTTAAACCACAAATCAATTTACTTTTAATTTATAGTCAACTTAAAATGACCGACATTTTATTTAAAAACACCATCTATATAAAAGATATACTATGTATTGATGCAGCCTAAGCCGCATATACCCACACAACATGCATATAAATTTCATGCCATATACATGTTCCAAGATTAATTACCTGATCCATGGTGACAACCTTCACAATTCAAGGTTTAAGGTCTCTTAATTAAGTGCTTAAGCAGAAACGTTTCATTAACTATCCAATAGTCTAACCTTTAGTTAACCTTTCTAGCGAAACCTGATAACCTTCACAAACTTTGGTTAATTCTATTATCCGCACATATTAACCAAACCCCATACCATTGTCTCCAACTTTGATTAAACTTAACTTAACTCATAATATACATATTCCTCTTATTTCTATTATTTCTCGTATAATAGAAATATTACGTAACCCACACTTATGCCTTACCTTTCCGCCACTCCACAACCTTGGCACATATATTGATGCTCGACCTTCCACTTCAAATCTACACCATTGGTTCCACCCTTCAGATCAACAACTATCACGCGGACTTCAACCTTAATCCATTCACCCACTGGAAATCAAATAAAATTAACCCATCTTAATAACATATTGGGTCAACTCGAAAAGCCAAACCATGCACTTATTCGCGCGTGATTACCGTTCGATCCACCAACCATTGGATGGTCCTGATGGCCAGATTTCAACACGGTTTTAATCCTGTTGCACAAATCCTCATCACGTCTATTTTCCAATTGAAACCCCGTCCACCACTTTAACCACACGATGTCCATCTGATAGTCATTAAATGGACGAGTGTGATCTATCCAGACTTCAACTGGATTATATCACAGTCTATAACTTTCTCGGATCCATCTTTCTAATTACCACTTACCATCTTGTGGTCGCGCGACAAACCACTTCTGCCTATGAAAACCACTCTTCCATTCTGATTAACGCCGACGTATCTTCACCACGCAATGAACATAAATCTGAATCCATCAACGGTTATGATGTTTTTCTATGGATTCCTCTTCCGCCACTAAGACCCATCAATCTCAATGATCCAACAGCTTCCGTTATGTTTATTCAATCTCCTCCATTGACCTGATCTAGTTCTCTTTTCGATGTAATTATGTGATAACACATAGTTTCTCTGCCATACTCTGTCCTTCATGTTTTTGTTTGTACACACATCTTATGCAAAAACACTTCGTCTATAAATAATTACAATTTAACCACACATGTACTCTAAACAGGTTTGAAATCGAATTTCTGTATTCATAAACAGGTATTTACATAGTTTCTTCTCTCAGGCCTGATTTCCAATATCAGTGGCCTCTGTTTCCATATCTACCCATAGGCTTACAATCAGACCCTTCAACCTCTAAGTAATGACTAACTAACTAACTCGCTCTAAGCATTTTAAGCTTACATTTATACAAAAAGGTTTTGTTGAACTAATTCTGGCTAAGATCCTTAATCTGCTGAACTAACTCCTGAATATCTTCTAAGTCCACTTTTAACTCCTACTTATTCCTAAGAATCCTCTCTAGTTCCTCGAATAATGAGACTAATAAGAGTTACAATTGATTTCAACTCTCTCATCATCATTAATCACTCATGTTTTCCTACATTCTAGAGCATCCTCATAATATCTAATTAATTCCTATTCTAACAACTCAAAGCTTTAATAATTACATACATAGGAATCCAACTTCCTTGAAAACACAAGACCCCCTATGTTTACTAAAATATAATGATATTTATAATCCAATGCTCCTGTATCAGACTCCCATGGTTGAAAACATCCATGATCTGCTAATCATGTGTGCTCATATGTTGTTAAAAAACCTCCAGGGTCCCAAACTTTAGTTTGTAACTGCCCAAATGCCTTGCTCCTTTGCTTCTATTGTATATCTGTTGTCTTATGTTTCGTCTTCCTCTCTCCAATCAGTTTCAAATTCTAATTGGTCACTCCTCCTGCTGTCATTTTCCTCAACCTAGATTGTTTCATCATCAATTGCCATAATTTTTCAATCTCTATCTCCAACACATCCTTGGGTTGGTACATTTCTCTCTACTTCACGTTGTTGTTGTTGTCCACTAACTTCGGCACCTTCACATTCTACATCTCAATACACATTGTCCATTCATATTTAAACTGTTGATTACTTTCTTTAGTTTTTTCTACTTCATCTTCTGCTATTACTCTTGAGATTTCCCCAAGTACTTCTGTAGATATTGCTTCCACCCAAATTTCCTGAATATCCTTGAAGATATCTCCCTCTGCAACATCTAACTTCTGCTCCTTGTCTGCAACAAAACTTGTAATCATAAAACAATTGTTAAAATAAAAATCATAAGGCTTCTGTGCCTTTTATTCCTTTGGAAACAATTCAGCTTGCTGCTCTGATTTTTCCTTCTTTGTCAGCACATCAGTATGCTGATTTAAATTCTCAAAAAAATTCACGAGACTGTTAGCTAGTCTCTCCTCATTATCCAAATGTGCATGTGCTCCCCCTTGGTTGTTCTCATGAGACAACATAGTATCATTCTCCATTAGAATGAAATTCTAATCTTGCCTCTTTGAAATGTCTTTATACATTTCCTTCATCTTCAAGACAACTTCAAGTGACTACCTATTACCTAATTATCCTTTATCTGTATCACAATATCTGTGTTTATCTTCATCTCTTTGATCTTCATGCTGAACTTGTCCTCTATTAAGAAGTGAATCTATATACTTCTTCTGTACCAGTTCAAAATTGTCTTCTTCTGAGAAGTGTTCATCATCATATATGGGCTTACAATCTTCTTCAATTTCTATGATACCTGTAGAAGATTTTCCATCTTTATCTACTTCAAAACCTATCTGCTTACACCAATCATGTGAAGCATGATGTCCTTTTACCAACATCATTTTTAATTTATCATTACACATGAGACATTTGTTAGGCTTCTCGTCTTCCTTAACATGTATAATAGTTTGCAATAATTGTTTTTCATTTGCTAAATCTACAACCACACACAAAATATCAGAAATAAAAACATTAGGTCTGTCAGCCTTGCTTATCATCATATCCATTCGTTGATTTGAACTCTTCAAAGAGCTCATGGGACTTCCTACAAGTCACTCTTCCTGCTCATTCTCCAAGCAAATTATAAGATCCTCAATAGATCTCTTATAAACATCATCTGCTTCAATGACGCATTCTTGCTCTTGTCGACTGTAATGAACTTCTTCATTCTCATTGAACTCTAATTTTACAGCCTAAACGCTTACTCTTTGGTTTTCTAGCCTTTCCTCCAAAAGACTTATCTCATGGCATAAAATTTCCATCTCACTTGGGATTTCTTCTAAAATCTATGTACAATCCTCACTATCTTCTTCTTTGTCATAAGTATAATTTCTTGGTGAGACAACTTCTTCATTCTCCATCAGAATAAAATTTTGACCGTCCATCTCTATGATAGTTTGAGATGTATGTCCACCACTCTTCCTTTTGGCATTTAAGAAAATCAATTTATCTTTATCCTTACATATAAAAAATTCTTTATTATAATATATAACTGTCTCATCTCTACTAGAGATATTTCCTTTACTAAGCAAGGAATTTACAAACTCCTTCTGTTGTAGTAACTCAACTTGATCTTCATTTGAAAGACAGTAATCATCATACTTTGCTTGGAAACCTTCAGCTTTACTTAAGATAGTTCCATAGGATGGTTTTCCTTCTGCAATACCTACATTCACACAAAACTTGTCAGTTTTCAAACCACAAGACCTCATGATCTCATTTGATGAGTCAATGACCAAGTCCTTCTACTGTGCCAGGTCCTCTACATGACTCAGAAATATTCCAATGGTCTTCTCTTCAATCTCACCAAATTCTGCACTTGGTTGCTTGGTATCCTTATCCACTTCTTCTCGCTTTTGGCCATTATCATGAGTCAAACTTCTTCTAATTTCACTCCTTGCAATATGACGAAAAGTAAAAATTTTCCCGAACTATGTATGGGCATTTACATGAGACCTATCTATCTCATCTTCTTTCAGAACATAATTAGTATTATGCATGTCTTCTTGCTCCTTTATGACAATATTAGAAAATTGTCCTTTTCCACATGTTTCACCTGCAAACATACATAAATTATCAAATTTAAAATCATGTGACCTTTTCATCTCACTTGAAGGTTCAGTCTTCAAGTCTTCATCTTGACCTAGAATTTCACCCCGTTCTTCTTCACAAATGGAAACTTCCATTTCCAACTTAGCTTCTCTAAGTTCTTCCACCAGGCCCTTCACTTGCCTCTATTGTAGCCTTCTCTGTAACTTAGGCCACTTCATTTCCTTTTTCGTCAAGACCCAACCTTGTCTTTGGTTTTCCTCTAGTATAATCCTTAATACATTGATTTGTTCTTTTAACTCAGCAATCTCCTTGTCAATCTCCCCTTGACTCATTCTCTTGCCATTTTCCTAGGCATCTTCTTTCTTCACTTTTCTTCTGCTGTGGTCTTCCTCAAAACCTCTGCTATGACTATTAGTAGTCATCTTCTTCTCCATCTTTATGAGTTATTCACTCACGCACTATGAGCTACACAAGTCTTTGCAATAGCAAGTCCTCCCTGATCCATGATACCTCACTAAGCTTCTCTCCTCTGAGCTCAGTCTTTTTGCATCCCTCTGGTTCTCTCCTCTAGAACCATATGAGCACTCCATACTCTAGACTTCAGCTCATCTACACTTTCGAGAACACAATTGTCCTCTTGTATTTCAAACAAAAATGAAATACTAGGTTCTGCCACTCTCTCTCAGAAACCTTTATTGGCTTCCTTCATCATTGCTCTTCAGGCTGTGATCTTCTCATTGAGATGCTTCACTAATTGTGGTTAGCTACATATCAATGTTATTTAAAAAAGGATCATTCCCAAGATTTCAAAAGCTTGCTGCTCAAGTTTCTTCTGAGAACACTCTTGTCCTTTCTGTCCAACCTTTTGTCAGATTTTTCAGGTTCGTTGCCACTTCTTTCATTCACTTTTTTCTTTAGAACACATGTAGCTTTCCTTGTCTATCTGCTTCTATCAATATTTACTCTATCTTTAACCTGCCAAACTCAAACCAGAGTTAAATAAAGCAATACTTATATGATTTCACAAGCAGCCTCCATCCACTCTTCACATTTGAGTGAGTCTCAATTTTCTTGAAGAAAACAAACATCATTGTGCTTTCTTTATGCTTGTGCAATCTCTTCTTAAGAGTATCACTTACTCTCATCTTATGTCATCCCTTCAACTTATCAGATCCAATAACCTAATCTCCTCTTTCTTTTGCAATCACACTTGCATTCTGCACAATTATGCTTTAATTAAAAAGAGCTTTAACTAGCTCTAATACCAAATGATGTAGCCTAAGCCTCATATACCCACACAACATGCATATAAATTTCATGCCATATACACATTCCAAGATTAATCACCTGATCCATGGTGACAACCTTCACAATTCAAGGTTTAAGGTCTCTTAATTAAGTGCTTAAGCGGAAACTTTTCATTAACTATGCAATAGTTTAACCTTTAATTAACCTTTGAAGCATAAAATGATAACCTTCATAAACTTTGGTTAATTCTATTATCCAGGCATATTAACCAAACCCCATACCATGGTCTTCGAATTTTGTTTAACTTAACTTAACCCATAATGTACATATTCCGCTTATTTCTATTATTTCTCTTATAATAGAAATATTACGTAAACCACACTTAAGCCTTACCTTTCTGCCATTCCATGACCTTGGCACATATATCTATGCTTGACCTTCCACTTCAAATCTACACCATTGATTTCACCCTTCAGATCAACGGCTATCGTGTGGACTTCAACCTTAATCCATTCACCCGCCTGAACTCAAATAAAATTAACCTTTCTTAATAAAATACAGGGTCCGCTCAAAAAGCTAAACCACACACTTATTCATGCACAATTACCGTTCGATCCACTAACCATTAGACGGTCCTCATGGCCAAATTTCAACATGGTTTTAATCTCGTTGCACAAATCCTCATCACATTTGTTTTTCAATTTAAACCCCGTGCACTTTACCACGCGATATCCGTCCAATTGCCGTTAAATAGACGACTGTGATCTATCTGGACTTCAACTAGATTACATCACATTCTATAACTTTCTTAGGTCCATATTTCTAATTACCGCTTACCATCTTGCGGCCACGCGAGAAACCACTTCTGCCTATGAAAATTGCCCTTCCATTCTGATTAACGTCAGTGCATCTTCACCACGCGATGAATGTAGATCTGAATCCATCAACAGTTATGATGTTTTTCTCTGGATTCCTCTTCTACCACTAAGATTCGTTGATCTCAACGATCCGACGACTTCCTTTATGTTTATTCAATCTCCTCCATTGACCTGATTTAGTTCGGTTTTCGGTGTAATTACGTTATAACAAATAGTTTCTCTGCCATACTTTGTCTTTCACGATTTCGTTTGTACACACATATCTTATGCAAAAACAATTCGTCTATCAATAATTAAAATTTAATGACACATGTACTCTACATAGGTTTGAAATCGAATTTCTCTATTCGTAAACAAGTATTTACATAGTTTCTTCTCTCAACCCTGATTTCCAATGTCAATGGCCTCTGTTTGCATATCTGCCCATAGGCTTACAATCAAACCCTTCACAGTCTAACTAATGACTGACTAACTAAATTTCTCTAAGCCTTTTAGGCTTACATTTATACATAAATGTTCTGTTGAACCAATTCTGGTTCAGATCCTTAATCTGCTTAACTAACTCCTGAATATCTTCTAGGTCCACTTTTAACTCCTACTTTTCCCTAAGAATCCTCTCTAGTTCCTCTAATCATGAGACCAATAAGAGTTACAATTGTTTTCCAACTCTTCGATCATCATTAATCACTCATGTTCTCCTACATTCGAGAGCATCCTCACAATATCTAATTAATTCCCATTCTAACCACTCAAAGCTTTAATAATGACATACATAGGAACCCAACTTCCTTGAAAACACAAGACCCCCTATGTCTAGTAAAATACAATGATATTTCTAAGCCAATGCTCCTGCATCATGTATTTAAATGCCTTTTTAAAAAATGTTACAGAGATTTTATTACTCTAAGCTGTAAATTAAGCACAAATTGTCAAGTGCAGTGATGGTTATGTTTTCTTGGTTGATGTTCCGAACGCTTATGTTTGTGCTTTAAGGTGAATGCTTTGGACCATAGTTACTAAATCAATTGCATTGGTTCAAAAATTATGAATTTTGGGTGCTTTGATAAGGTTTACAAACTAATACGTTATGGTTTCAGTTCGATACATGGATATTGAGGATTTTTTCTTGAAACTTGAAACTACAATTGCAAAACTCCTCTACCTCTTTAGCAAAAGTTTCTTCTTGTTTTGGAAGATTTGTTTTGGAAGATAGCCATTACCAAGGGTTATCTTTATCTCTAGTGTCGATTTTCTAAATATTGAGCAAGCGTGGTCAAATTTTTGACCCTACCCATGTGTTCGATTGCCAAATATTTTAGGAATCAACAATCGAAATAAGCTCAGGGATTACCAAGTGCATGTTTACTATGAACCAACAAGCAGAGTGTGGGTTTTGATTCACTAGTTATAATTAGTTAGTGCATTATTTTGTTGTTCGCTAGTTATTATTGGTCGGCGGGTTATTTTATTGATTCAGTGTGGTTATTATTGAATACATATAAATAGATAGTTTAAATGTTTGTAGATAGGTTTAATAGTAATTAGATTTATAGATATTTGTTTATTATCGAAACATAAATTTATTGGTATATGAAGATTATCTTAATTTTATTTTTAATATTCATTATCTCCATCTTTGCATTAGTTTAAAAAATATTTCACATTTTTTCCCATTCTGTAACATAAATAAATTAAAAAAAATGTTATTATGTTTAGACCTTTTTAGATAAGTGTTTATATATCTTAAACAAAGGGTTCAATACTGGAGAATTCATGATTTTTCTTTTCTATTTCAATTTTTTTTTTAATTTGTAAGACTTAATATCAATTTTTTTTAGATTTAAGAGAGTTAATTTTTTTCCCTATAAAATGAAATCCAAATCAAAATTCAAATTTGAAATTGATAACTATGTTTCGAACAAACTTGCAGGGTCACTCTGGTGTTGGTGTTATATCGAGAATAGCCACACTCAACCTTTTTCTAGATTTAAGAGAGTTATTTATTTTCCATATAAAATGAAATCCAAATCAAAATTCAAATTTGAAATTGATAACTATGTTTTGAACAAACTTGGAGGGTCACTCTAGTGTCGGTGTTATATCGATAATAGCCACACTCACAACCCCAGTGAACTTTGTTTTTCACAATGGCCTTAACATTTAGAATGTTGATTTTTGTCAAATTTGTGGTTTAAATTTATTTTCATAATTTTATTTAAAGATTGAAAAATTAGATAAGAAGGAAAATAAAAAATATATTGTTTAATTAATAAATATTTAAAAATAATAATTTTTTTTATTATCTAATTTGCAAAGATTTAATGTCTTAAAGTTTTTCGAAAATTGAATCTATTTATATATTTAAAAATTTATTTTAAATAATAAAAAATACAAAAAATCACAATCTAATTAGAAATTATATTTTTATCTATTAATTAGAGCATTAAACTATAAAAACTCTACATACAATTTTATACACTTCCATCTTACATTTTACAGCTTAACTTACTTTCAATTTTAAATTAAATTAAATTAAATTAAATTACTTTCAATTAAATGAATTGTATTGTAATTAGTTTAAAATATATATTTTTCTTAGCTTTCAATTAAATGGATGGTATTGTAATTAATTTAATATATATATTTTTCTTAATTGTATTACCTATTTTCAATACTTCTTTATAATTAATTTAAAATGTATTGAATGAGTAGATAATTGAAAATTAAGTTGAATGGTTTTAATTATTTATTTGTTGCTTTATTGAATATTATATTTATTTTGATAAAAATGTTGTTTTGAAATAAGGTTTATTTAATTTTAATTTAATTATCAATAATTATTAGATATATGGTAAGAATTTAAACTCCATAAAATATTTAAAAATATTCATAATAGTATATACAAAACAATGGCTGAGATTTATGTACAAAGTAGTTATGTATTTTTTATTTTCTAATTAAATTTATTAATTAAAAAAAGTGCCATATGAAGTGAGATATATTTTTTAAGCATGTGGTATTGATAAGTTATTTATTGAATTATGGTATTGTAACAAAGTCTATTTATAAAATCTCCATAGTAAAATGAGAATAAATCTTCATGATTAAGAATCTTGTTCATATTTTTTTTAAATATATATTAAAAAATATTTTTATAATCAAGAAGACCTGGTTTTAGGGTTTAACAAAGGAAGTGAGAGAGGTAAATAGGTAACCATGGAAGAGTAGGGAGGAGGGAGCTCCACTCCCTCCTACAGTAATGTAGTTTCAAACAGAGGAAGGGCAGGGAAAAAGAACAAGCCTCCACACTCCTCGGAGGACACGAAAAAAAGACTAAAACCCAAAAGGCGGAAGGCAACAACACCCATGCAGAGCAAGAGACCCACGAGGAAGACCGATAGGAGGAGAAAGCAGAAGGCAGAGGTCATGGAATAGAGAATAGAACCAAGATGGGGCCTTGTAAACCCAACACTAATACTAAACCGCAGGTAATATTGAATGATCCAACTCTGCAAGAGCACAGGGATCATATGACAAACTATGCTATAATATGCAAGTTTATGGGAATTTGGCCGACAAAGAAAGTGTTGTACACTTGGACAAAATACAAATCGAAACCAAAAGGGGAGTTAAATATACATCTTGGATCCAAAGGTTTCTTGATAGTGGTGTTCACGAACATGGAGGACAGAGATAGGATTTTTGAAGGAGGACCATACTTCTAGGCGACAGCTAGTCTATTTATGTGGCCATGGACGATGAAATTTGTGCCGGAGCGAGAAACATTCACATCGATACTAGTATGGATTAGACTCTACTCCTTACCTCTAGATTATTGGATGTAGATTCTTTAAAAGCTATAGGTAGTAAATTAGGTCATTTTTTAAAGATTTCAGACCAACACTACGAAGTAAGTATACCTCATATGCCTGTATATGTGTGGAGATGGACCTATCAGGAGCTCTTCCAGATGAGGTCATTCTAGGAGTCTCTGATGACGAATGGGTTTAGACAGTTGACTATGAGCATCTCCTGTTCAGATGTTCCAAATGTCATGAGCATGGAAACCTATTCAGAGATTGTCCTCTTAATAAAAGGGAGGAACATATAAGCACCAGTAAAGAAAAAGACCATATAGGCTCTACTAAAGTGGGAGGAAAAGGGAAAGGAGGGGGAAGGAAGATACAAACGAATCCCAATGATAACAAAAAATAAGTCATAATAGATTTGAGATCTTAGAAGAAAGAGAAGAAGTTGAGGGAAATCAAATGGAAATGGAGAATCAGGCAGAAAGGGGGAAAGGACAAGAGACCATCATGGATTTCACACAGAAACATAATGAACACACAACAGACCCACTGAGCACCATGGAAACAGAAAAATTCCATGAAATGACTCAAAGTGAAAGTGGTACAAAGGACCAAGACTTACAAGAGATCCTGGAAAGGGAGAATCGAGAGCTAGAAACGTTTCTACAACAAGGAGAAAACCTGGGAACAAACTCCATACCACAGGAGGAAGTAGACAAGGTACAACATATATTCCTTAAAAAGTCACACCAAAAAGTTGTAGGAGTCAAAAGAGGACATGACAACCAGGAAAACAAAGGGGCTTCCTCAATGAGATTAATAACGGGAAAATTGGCAAAAAACCCAGGTAGGAAGAGAGGAAGAAAGAGACAGAAAGAATTGCTGCTAGAGTGTGGCAAACTCATGATTGACTCAGGAGGGATGAAATACCTTTCCAGTTACTCCTTCAAAACCTCACCTCAATATAGATCACAACCTAGAACATCAGAGGACTAGGTAGTAGAAGAAAACAGAGGAATCTAAGCAATAGGATCAAAGAGGAAAAACCTGACATAGTGTTTATACAGGAAACCAAATGATCAGTGGAGAAGGTCAGAGAAAAACATAGAAAATGGCTAAATATATATGAATATCTTGAGGTCAAGGAAAATAAATATGTTGGTGGCATTCTCACTCTATGGAATCCTCAGAAATTTGGTATGCTTGATGCCGAGGCATCCAGACACCACCTCTCCTTCATTATCCAACCTGTAGGTGATAGGCAGTGTTACATGATCACCAATATCTATGGTCCTCAACCAATGGAGGACAAACTTCGGCTCCTCACTACATTGGAAGATATGAAAAAGAGATACCAAGCTTTACCCTTGATTCTAAGGGGAGATTCTAACATGATAAAATCACTCACAGAGAAGAAAGGGGGAACTAGAACACTTGGTAGGGATTCAGTTGCCTTCTAGAACTTTCTCACCAATATGAAACTAGTTGATATGGACACTAGCAATGGCATCTTCACTTGGAATAACAAAAGAGGTGGTTCTACCCAAGTAGCCTCAAAATTAGATAGATTTCTTATCTCAGAGGAACTTCTACTCATGGGGAGTGGCCTGACAACATTCATCCTTCCTTTTGGAGGTTCAGACCACTGACCCATCCAATTGGAAGCTTCTCTAATTGGTAGAAAAAGGAATAGCCCCTTCAGGTTTGAGAACATTTGGCTCATGCACTCAGATTTCCTCACAAACGTTGAAAAATGGTGGAAAGAAGAGCTACACTTGCAAGGTACAAAGATGTTCCTTCTACATCACAGGCTCAAACAGACTAAAGGTAGACTCAAAGAGTGGAATAAAAGTGAATTTGGTAACTTCTTCAAAGCTAAAGGAAAAGTGGAAAAGAAACTGAAGGAAATAAATCAAATCCTTATCACAGAAGGCCACATAGAGGAAAGGAAAGAGATAGCAGAGTCACTTCAACATGAATGGGAAAACAAATGTCTACAAGAGGAAATATTCTACAGACAAAAATCCAGAGTCCAATGGATTAAGGAAGGGAAGCGAAACACCAAATTCTTTCACAGATCCACCATAGCTCATAGAAACACCAACAAAATTGTGAAACTTACGGATCATCATGGTGTAGAAAGAAACACTCATGAAGAGATGGAAGAGGTTCTAGTTCAGCATTTTCAGAGAATTGTTGAGGAAACTACAACAGATAGATCACAGTTTACTGAAAATTTACACAGTACATTCCTAAATTGGTCTCCAGAGGAGACAATTACAATCTCAACAGACCAGTGATAGAGGAAGAGCTTAAGGAAGTCATCAAAGAGATGCACAATGGGAAAGCTCCAGGTCTGGATGGCTTCAATGTGGACTTTTTCAAGACACGCTGGAGGATTGTAAAGCATGATATTCTGGAGGTAGTAGAAGACTCACGCAAATATAAAAAAGTCTTGAGGGCGCTCAATGAATCTTTCATAGCATTAAAATCCCCAAACAGGAAAAGGCCACCTCTCCGGACAAATTTAGACCTATATCATTATGCAATGTGGTGTACAAAATAATTTCCAAAGTAATTGCCAACAGACTCAAACCTCTCCTCCCCACCTTGGTGTCTGAGGAGCAAATGAGTTATGTGGAAGAGAGACAAATTTTCGATAACATAATTCAAGCGCATGAATTGGTTCATTCACTCATCACCAATAAGCAACCAGGGATGATAATTCAGCTGGACATAGTGAAAGCCTATGATAAACTTAGCTAGACGTACATAAGAGAAGTTCTAAAAGCATATGGCTGTGACTGTAATTGGATTAAGTGGGTCATGGCTCTTGTTACCACTGTTAGCTGTTTAATTCTTCTCAATGGCTCTCCCTGAAAAACCTTCAAGGCTACAAGATGTCTCAGTAAAGGTTATCCTCTTTCCCCTTTCCTTTTCATCTTAATGATTGAAGGGTTAGGTAGAGCAATCAGAACTACTAAGGAGGAGGGAATAATTCAAGCTTTGAGACTCACTTGAGGAGGGGACACAGTGACACATCAGTAATTTGTGGATGACATTATGCTTCAAGGCACACCTACAGTTAAGGAAGCCAAAACATTCAAGCTAATTCTGCATGAGTTTGCTAGGGTAGCGGGTGCTGAGGTAATTCTTACTAAATCAAAGATTTTCTTTTTCAATACTGATATTTCAATTCAAAGAAGTATATCAAGAAATTTGTGCTTTTAAAGAGATTCATTACCCTCGAAGAATCTGGGAGTTCCCATCACTAATAAATAATTGCATAAGGACATCTGGGAGCTTGTTTTAAATAAATTGAAAAACAAATTCAGCGGGTGGACAAACAGAGCCCTAAATCTAGTAGGAAGGTTGATTCTCACTAAGGCTATCCTCCAAACCATCCCTATCTATATGCAATCAGTCATTCTAGCACCAACTAGGGTTAGTATTCAAATAAGAAACATTCAAAGAGACTTTCTATGGGGGAAAGGTGAAGAAAAGAATAAATGGGCCCTGGTGGCGTGGGAAAGGGTATGCAAACCTAAATCCCATGAAGGCCTGGGTCTACATGACCCATAAATTCTAAACATTGTTCTCGGAGCTAAATTTTGGTGGGGATGGCTAAAGGAAATATAATCCCCCTTGGCAAAACTATGGAAGCAAAAGTATGCAATGAATTGGCAGGACACGAACCTCATAAGAATGACAGGACAAGTAAAAGGCTCTCAAGTTTGGAATAGGACCTGGGAGAACAGAGCCCTATTTCAAAAACATAGTTTCTGGGAGATCAGAAGCGGAAATTTGGCCTGGTTCTGGGAGGAGAATTGGTAGCAAGAGGGCAATCTCAGTAGTGAGGATTTAGCTAGTATCCAAACAAATACCATCAACAAAGGATTAAGGAGGGTTAGTGACTTTTGGGATCAAACAAGGAACAATGGAAAATGGAGAATTTGGAAACTTCATTTTTACAATGAGATGAACATGTTGAATACTCAAAGGCCTTTTGGAAAAAAGGCAAATCTTAATCTCAACCTTAGATGATCAATTAAGATGGGGAAAGAACAAGGCAGGTATCTCCACCCTTGAAGAGGCCAAAAGAATAGCCACATGGCTTAATCTTCCAAGCACTGACAATACTTGGAAGGAACTCTGGGATAACCCTCATTGGATGAAGGTCAAACTATTCAAGTGGCTAGTTCATCACAACAAGATTTTGACATGGGATAATCTAAGGAAAAAAGGCTTTGTTGGCCCCTCAAGATGTCACCTATGCAGACAATAGGAAGAAACCACAAATCATATCCTCAACAGATGCTCCTACACTGCCACACTATGGAACTAGGTTGGAGATGTCTTTGAGTAAACAGACAAGCACGAAGATGACATCATTGCTACGCTGAAAAACTAGCGAAATGTTTTTTCAGACAATGATACAATAAACTTAGCGTGGTCGTTGACTCCAGGGTTCTTAATCTGGAATGTCTGGAAGGAGCGCAACAACATGATTTTCAAAGACAAAATTTTCCCAATGAGCAGTATCTTATAGCTAATCCTCAAGCAACTCAAGGAGACTATCCACATCCTGGGGGGTGTTTCTACTGGAAAACCCATCGGACACAGAGAGGCCAGAATCCTAGAAAAGTTGGAGCTTCAGGTTCATCTCCCCCAGTGTCCTCTGCAAATCAATAAGAATACCTCAGAAGGTAAGGCTTTCTGGAAACCCCCTTCTCAAGGTTTTTTAAAATTCAACATAGATGGAGCCTCAAAAGGAAATCCTGGAGAAGTAGGTTATGGAGGGCTCATGAGAGATGAGGAGGGAAACATATAGGTCATTTTCTATAGTTATCTAGGAAAGGAAACCAACAATATGGCTGAGCTCATGGCGATGGAGCTATGCTTGGAAATATTGCTCAAGCACAACATTCATAATGTCATCATTGAGGTTGACTTGGAGTTAGTAATTAATTTGGTTAAGCGGATAAGTGCAGGAGGAGCACCAGAGAAAATCTCTGGTCACTGGAAGCTTCTGCAAGTCTACCAAAGAATTCAATCACACCTAAGAATTCTAAGAAATCTTAGGTTTGTGAATGTTTGCATGGAAGCCAACAAAGTGGTGGGTTGGTTTGCCAATGAGGGGGTTAGAAGCAAGTTTACTGACATGTGCTACTAGTTGGAGGAGGTAACGGATGACAAATTGAGAGATGAATGCTCAGCACAGGCCCTTAGCAACAGACAACAATATCAGAATAAGCAACGAGACAATATTTCACTTCATTTCAATGAAGCATAAGTATTTCTCAGAGGTTGGGCATTGTATGTTCTCACAGGAATCGTAGACAAAGACAGTGATCAGGCCAGAGGGTTTCTACTCAAAAGGAAAAAACTATGAGGAAATGGGCTACCGTGAAGAAGGACATTCCATGCATGAGGTGACCCTTCTAGGCATGTCGTCCTCACGTAACACATTGGAGGATAGAGGATCAGGGAACCAGAATCGAAAACTGCTCGAGAGAAACCACCCGCATTGGGCACCCTTTGACCCGGAAGCGGCTTTCCGAGATGGTAAGCGACGCCACTTAGCAAGCGACGTGTGGCGGGGGAAGAAGAGAGAATGCTTCCCTCATTGCATGGTATTCCTCGGGCTTACCGATGGCGCGATGTTGATAGTGGCCATTAGATTTGCTGGGGGGAGATCAATGGCCATAGTTTGTTGTGCAAGTTTGTGGGTCCGGAAGGTCAAAATTGCTTATGGTTTACCACCTTCATCGGGTGCTCTCAAAGCTAAAGATGGTTTACATGGAAAGCCAATGATTCCACTCATTGAGAAACACGTGGCAGGGGACGGAAAATGAATATTGCCCTCATCGCATGGTATGTATCGTGCTTTTAAGCCGTGTGAAATGGATACTAGCCATAGGATTAGAGGGAGAAGATCGACGGCTAGCGTTGGTCGAGTAGTTTAGGGGTTTTTCCGTGGGCTACTGCTCCGCGTGCTTTGGTTTTAGTCCGCTGGATCAAAAGGAGACAAATCAACGGTGGCTAACTTTTGGGTCCATGTGCATGCGTAAGGTTCTAGGGCTGTCTTGGCCTTGGTTTTAGTTTGCATATGGGTGGGTTTTTTCGGGCATGTTGTGTTTTTTCCCTTTTCCTTTGTGGGAGTTTGCGCCTCTGCGCGTTTGTTATAACCTTTGTAATTTATTTTCTTATCTAAGTCAATAGAAAAACCATCTCTTGCTTAAGCAAAGAAAATTATAATTAATAATAATTTTAAATAAATTTATAATTTATTTATTTTTTATAATATTTTATTTTATTTTAGCAATATATGAAATATATTCCGGGAATAAAGTTTTTTGATAATATAAATAACTACATTACTGGTATATATAAGCTATAAATAAATAATATATAATAATATTTCATGTTTATATTGTATTTTTAAAATAATTAATATTAATTTTTATTGCACACATCGAGTTTTAAATTAAACCGTTTACATTGTAATTATTTTAATATATTAATTTCATTACCTATCTTAAAAAACTTATGTTTAAACAGTTCAAAACACCTTTGTTAGACACTCCAATTGAGTACTAGTCTCACTCTGATGGTCAAAGTTTAATCTTCTTTAACCAAAAAATACCTCTAAAATTGTGGTTGTGTAGTCTTTAAATTAATACGCTAATTCAATAATATTGTTGCTGTATAGTTTTTCAATTAATATATTAATTCAATAATATTTTTTATTTAAAGCTTTAAAATATTTAGGTATCTTCGATAATTTTATTCCTATTTTATATTTAAAATTATATTGTTTTTTAATTAATTTTTTTTTATATATTATTAATACATTTTTAAAAGCAATTATAATGGACCGTATTGGCACGCATGGGCTCTTAAAGATGCGAAATAATTCCTTCTGGGTGTGCAAACATATTACCACATCAGCTCTCATGCAACTTAGGTATGGAGATTATAGTTGGCTCACCAATGGCTAATTCGTTGTATGCATGCCAGAATGGTGAAGAGAGCCGGAGATAATGAGGCATTTGCCATAATGATACTTCGGTGAAGGATATTTGCTTTTTTCATAATGCAGTTATGAAGTCCTAGCATTCACCTTCTAGGATGATTGCCTAACCAAGATGAGGGATGTGAGATTGGTCTACCTTAATTAGCCCCCCTAGCCAATGCTGGTCTTCACTATTTGTTCAAGTAAGAATTGCTTCATGGCTTTTGGATTTTCCTTTATCTAGTTTTTTCTCTGTTTTGTTGTTGTCAAGTCAATGGGAGTTACTACACTAGTTGGAATTTCATGCCACTTGTCTCACCTTATGAGGTCTCTTCTTTGACTCCGTTCCTCCCAAATTTTCATTTTTCAGCCAGGAAAAATGGGTGGAGGAAATAAGGGATGTAGGGATAATACAAAAAGAGTAAGCTGGCCCCCTTGTGAGCCTAGAAAGAAGCTAATGCTGTTGTATTATCTCCAATATGTTGAGTATTTTGATGAACATATCATTTTAATACTATGTTTTCAGGTGTTGAAAGAAAATATTTCTTGAAATGAAGATTTCTAAATTCGTTTATTTTAATTTTATATATGTTTATATATTTTAAGATGTTTCAGGTGAGTACACTATCACTAATGTGTGTACAACTTTAATTTTAGTTTGTATAACAATTATTCTAGCTTAAACAATCTATATCAAATCCATTTCCAATTGATAATAATCTATCAAATGTAAATAAATTTGATATAAATTATTTATGCTAAAATTTATGTTACACGCTTAAATTAATGTTTGTACACGCTACTGTTAGTGTAACCTCAAATATCCTGAAATACATAAACATAGATAAAATTAAAGTTTTCTAAAAATTGTTTCTTTCAACACTTCAAAAAAAATGGTATTAAGATGACATGTTCAAAGCAATAGAGGTACTATCCCCTATTATACTTAGTGTGTGCTTAGTGTGTCCAGATTTGATTTTAACAAATTATAAAGATATAGTAATGATTCTAACATTACTATTGGGCTTGACATATCATATATTGTTCATATGAATCATGCAAACTGAAACCACCGTAAGGTGCATAAGAGATGAGCCATGTCATGGGAGGGATATTCCCATGACTAAGAGAAATAATAGATGAATGGATCAAAATTTTGGAGTTTGTAAACTACACTCTTGTAAGAGAACAACCACAACTCTCTAAAAGAATGACATCATATTTTTTTGCAAATATGATAATAATTTAGTAATAAGTACTTTTTTTATGAGATACAATAGTGCAAAACTATAATGACACTACATTATTTCACCACATATCCATCAACATGATGCTATTAATGAATGACAACTTATATCGATGTACAAACATTGCACTACAACATTATTATAACAATTGTTGAAATTTTGAATGTTTTGAGCATCACACACATAAAATCACATTGCAAAATCCAAAACCCCACCAAAAGAAAACACATGAATCTAACAAAAGTGAGCTATCATATTGTAAATTAAAAAAACTACAATTCCATATTATAATAGTGTCTAAAATTTAATGCACAATGATGTAACAATTAAAAAATGATTAGGTCAATGATAAATCTCAAAAAAAAACATTTAAATTTCATAATCTATGAATTAATTAAGTAGAATACCATGAAAAAATTTAAGTATGGAAATTTATTTTAAAGTTTAGAAACTTTGAAGAATCTTAGTAGTCCCTAACATACAAATTATAAATGTTTGGTAATAGTTTTGTAAATATATTGAAATTTATAATGATATTATATAGTCTTTGTAAAAAAATTGGCAATTTTTAAGGAAAAATAATTTTATAATATAAAATTTGGGCAAATCATTCTTAGGCAAAATGGAAAATGGGGATTTTTTTATAGAAAAAACATGGAAAATTAACCCACTTTCCAATATTAGCCGTTAAAATTTTCCTTGAAAATAATTCTAATTTATAACTTATAAAATTAGAATGTCTAAAGAAATACATAAGCTCTTAAAAGGAATATTGAAAATCCCCACCGTGAATATATTAGAACATAAGAAAAGTTATTGATCCAAATTACACATAGTGGAAGGAACAAAATTAAGTGAATGTAACAACCCCTGGTTGATTTCCTATGTAAATAAAAAAATAGGACCAAGGTCATGAAACACATATTCTAAGCTAAATGTTGTGCAAAACATACTGATGGGTATCACGAGTGATTAATTAATGGCCATGGAAATTAGCAAAGACATTGGAAAATGTAAAGTGGCAATAATTTACATTTTATTTATGAAAATTAAGGAAAAGAGGAGAAAAGGGAGATGAAGGGTCACGGATTTGTATGAGGAGGAAATTGAAGGAGAAATGAAGAAAATAAAGGCCTTAATAATAAAAATACTTATGGGGATGAATTCACAAACTTTTGTTAGTTTTAGCTTGGATCTATACTCTATTATCACATTCTCTCATACTCTTGCAAACTTAGAGAAATATTGGATTGTTCCTAGATCACTTTAGCATTAACTTGGATTTGGAAAAAGAAGGAAAAGGAAAGAAGGAAAGCACAAGGGAACAAGTGGATCAATAGACACAACTGGATTTCTTTACGAGTAACAGGTTGCATGTGTGTTTAACTTGCTGATTTATGGATGCATGGTATATGCATGTGATTTTCTGGTTATTTGTTGTCAATGACATGGAGGATTCCCTAGATTGACATTGATTTTAGTCTTGCCTTACCATTTCTTGGATAACCATCGTCTTGTGGGTTTTTCCACTTGATTGTTTTCTATTTGGTGCTCATAATTCCTTATGGTTGTGGGTTGGAAGAAACACTCTAGAAGCCTTAGAACAACTTGGATTGAGTTACTAGTCCTAGAGCCTAGGTTGGGACAAATCTAGATCCATTGCTGGGTTGGCTTACTAGTCCCTAGAGCCAAATAAGAAAATTGTTTTAGAGCCCTAAAAGTCTGTGGATTAAGTTACTAGTTATTGAAGCCTTGGACAACTTGGGTAGAGACCGATCTGGTTGGTGTTAGTTATGTCTGATCGTGAGGCTGAATCACTAGTTAAGGGTTGAGTTGGTACAGCCTCTGGAAGCCCTAGTTTGGTTTTGTTTGGTTTATTCCATGAGATCCCACATTCATGATTGGAATATGGCACGGGGGTGATTTGTTGAAAACGAGATTTGGTTCAGCCCAATCTATGGTCAGGTGGTATGTGGAAGTCACTAACTTGGTTGGTACCTTCATATGTTAATAAGAGCTACTCTTCTATTGTGATTCATGCATATTGGTTAGCTATATGTTGGTGATATTGTAGATGGGTTTCCATGGTTTATATGGTGGTTATTTTTTTGTTATATGTTGTTTATATGATGTGTATTTTCTATGGCTCTTTTCATGAAGTGTTTATCTATTGATCTATTGATGAATGTATGGACTAATAAGTATTATTGAATCTATGTGGAGAGGGCATAGGGCCTTCTCAATGATTTTCAGATGAATCTCAGACTTTCATGTTCATATATGCATTCATGACTTATAGCTTACATGTTTTCCATGTGTTTGACAAGATGTTTATTATGTTTAAGGTAGGTGTTGAAGCCCCGAAAATCGAGTCAACAACAAGGGGGATACCCACCCGGTCCGGACCTTGGTTGGCATCTCCTTATCCGTTTGGTATAGCAGGTCCGACTGTGGATAATGGGACCAGTTTCCCGATCTAGGGTGTGTGTGTGTGTATAGAGTTGAACTATGCTGATCTGAGAGTATTTTTAAAGCTAATCTAAATCAGATTCTTTAACTTTACTCTATGCTATTGTAATCTAGTGAGAAACAACAAATCAAATCTATTCTAACCCGGGATTGTATATCTTTCATTATGCGATCTAAAAAGATTTCGAATAATAATTGGTAATAAAGATTATTCAGCTATCATAAGAAAAAAAACCATTTGCGATAAACCACTTTGCATAAGAAGTTAGGCAAAACAGTTGTGAACAACATATCGCATAATAAGCCATTCATATGTCACACATAAACAGTATGACTCCACCGTACAAAAGTGCCAAATGATAGCCCATATATTCATGCAGTAACATATAAAGGACTGAAACTGTAAATTACTTAAAGAGTATACGCAGACATTGCCAAGAGATAAAAGTACCATTTATGACTAGTTCTACCCATAAGCTTCAAGCAAAACAATCTATCTCTACTTGTTCTAAAATCTACACAAGAGTACAGAAGTGTAACATCAGTAGCAATATATCAAAATGCAAGTAAAAATAAATCTCGATCCATCCATTCATCAAAACCTCCTCTGAGGGTGCATTAAGTGCATGTTCTGAGGACAAGTTTTTGACAAATCTCTGGACCCTTCTCTAAATGCATGAGAAGGGTTAAAATACTACTTCCTAAATCTAATAATAGTGTTTTTACAAAATTGTAGGATACAGTTCTCAAATGACCGCCCTTTTTCTAATATAAACAAAAAGAAACAACAAACTACTAAAAATAAGCTACTTCTGTATTTGGTCTTTGAAACTGCAAGTGTTCAGCATGGATTTGAGAAGTGTCGGTTGGACGACTTCTGCCCTGAGCTGGGCTGCGAAAATGGAGTCTATGAGAGCTGGCACTACTTTCTCTGTTGAGTTTGTGATGCATTTCACAGTCATCCATTGACTGTGTGGCTTAACTAAGTATGCCCAATAGCACTCCCAATTCAACCTGTTCAAAGCCTGAATTGCTTTTCCCTTTTCCTGCGCCTTCTCTTTCCATTCTGCCTCTATTCGTGACTTGTTTGGTAGGTATCCCGGGGTGGTTTTTGTGATTAAGTTAGCTCTGTTTAAATTTTCATTTACACAGTCTATAAGAACACTTGCTTGTGTCGCTGCTGCCTCTGCCGCCTGTTCTACCTGCTTGATTTGATCGTCCCATTTGTTGAATATCAATTCTTTATGGCTTTCGTTTATTCTGGGTGCATTTGCTCTCTTCCCTTCCTCTCCATTCTGCCAAGCTATATACTCTGTCACTCATCTGTCAACCTGGTCGTAGTCACTTCGCAAGTCTGTCACTTGATCGGTGAGTTTGTCGCTCAGCTCACAATAGTGACTCCATTGCGATATTTTTCGTCCCAACTCTTCCTGTTGCTACAGAAGTTGCTCATTTAAACTAGTAGACTCTGAAACGAATTCGGAAAGCTTGGGCTCATCTTTGTGTATTTCTTGTAAAGCTTGCAACTACTTTCCTTTTTCGTCCAGGTTTTTCTGATAATTTATCTGCATTTGCCGAAAATCTTCTTGTAGTTTCTCGAGTTGTTTGGATGCTTCATTGCTAGCATTGGCCTGTTGCAGCTGTTGTTGCAGTAGATGTATATGGTTTTCTTGCTCCCTCAATAGTTGCTGAACTTCAGACGCCTTGTCGATAGTCGCAGAAGCGTACGCTCCTGCGATTTGAGACAATTTCGTGAGATTTTCCGTCGGGTTGCTGTTAGGGTCTTTCCATAAGACATCTAAATGTTCGACATCCTGTGACAGCGTATTCTCCAGCTTTCTCTTCTTTCTTTGCCTCCTCACCACTGCTTTATGTTAAGGACTATAGAACACGTCTAGTGGGGGAATCTCCTCTACACTAAGTAGGAGCTCAGAAGGCGAAGCGATATGACTGTGTTCTGCTTCTGAGACACTACCGACCATGGTTGAAACCATTTCCTGTGTTACCTGCGCATCGCTTACAGGCATTCTTGGGACTTGCCCTTCAAGGTTGATTAGCTCGTTGAAGTTTTCCCACTCTTTATCGAGCTTTGTCATGACGAGCGACGATGTAGTGACGGGAGGAGGGACATTTCTTGGTGAAGAAGCGATAACTTGTAGTTGCGACATGGCACTTGACTGAGCATTATCCTTGGCCGCTTCTCCGACTTTCCCTTGGTCGCTTGCAAACTTTTTAGAACATTTGGGTGTTCCTTGAACAACGTCAGATTTGGATTTGGAAGAACTGGAGTTTCCGCTGAGGCTGACACTTGGAGTAGGCTCTCTGGCAAGCGGTTGCAGCTTTTCTAGAGGAATGCTGGCGAGCCTTCTTTCTCTGAATAAAAAAAATCTTTCGAGGTCATCTGGGGATAACCTCGACTTAGCTTCTCGCAAGACTTCCTGGAATGAACTTTTATTTTGAAACAAGTCATCAAATAAATCTTTCTTTCCGGTGAACACTTTTATTCTGACACTTATAGTGAAATCATGGGCAACATTATTTAGGTCAAAAGGTCGAGCGGGGAATTTAAATAATTGTAGGGATGTCACATTCCCTACTTCAACAAAAGCATTTCCTACATCGAATAATCAGAAGGCCCCACAAGATACAGGAAACTGAGGCCATATGGCCTTCTTCTTGTCTTTTAACTCTTTGGTTAGGCCGCCTTCCGAGCAATTTTGATAGGTGATTTCCCTAGCCAAAAGCTTGTCGGGGACATACAGAGGTAGGACATGTGGAGGTACAGTGCTCCCAAACACTCTGATATAAGTGAACCATTCTTCCCCGAACCGTCTTGCGACGCGGATGATGTCTATTTGCACTTCGGGTGAGCACCTCGGGGATTCTTCACCATACATCATCCTATATAGGGGTAAAATGAGCCCGTGGAAAATCTGATAGAAGTGAGGGGCAAACTGTGAATCCCATAATACTTTGTGGTAAACATGAATAGGCGACGGGTCTTGGGTAGTCCATTTCCAACCCATAGTTTGAAATTTAGATACATAGCAAATAGAATCCATAATGTAAGCAGACAGATAAAATGGAGGATAGACCCTTTGTGACGAGGATCTTTTAGAATGGTAATTCATGACAGTAGTGAACAAACTATCTGAAAATATTTTGGCCCAAGCTACGAGATCGGCATTTGTGGCAACTTCTATGAGTGGTAGCCATTAAGATGAAAATTTATTTATGTCTGGCATCCCAAACAGCCTGCACAACATGGATGCAGCAAAAAAATATGGAGAGGTGAGAGATCTTGTGCTATACTTACCATTTTTATCCTTTTTTAGCGGCTCCTCTCTTCTGGTCCATTCTTTAGTAGTTTCTGCCAGGTTTGGGTTCTCTGTTGCAAATTTCTGGACAAATTGCGTGCTGTAGGTCGTCTGAGGCTCCGGAAGATGATACATAAGCTTTAAGTCTTGCGCGGCGAATGATCCTATGAGCCCATGCCCTAGAGCCTTGAATTGTCTGCCTTGTAACTCTGCATTGTCGATTATCCATTTGATCATATCTGTATACAGCAATATCTTGGGTCTAGCTGCTATTCAATGGAGAAATGAACAAGCCAGCTCTTCTAAGGATGCCTCGGAAGAGTTTGGAAATCCCGCGGCGCTATCGGCCTTCATTACTCTGGGATTTTCCTCCTCCAGCAGCCTATACATGCCTTCCCAGGTTGAAATTCATGTGTCCATGTTGCATGCAGTGTCTGTGTACAAGGGCGCCATCTCCTTTTCCTTTTCCTTTGCCTCGGAGCCTTGGGCATTATTCTTCTTTCCCATTTGCTTCTGCGTTCGGCTTTTTGAATTTTCTTATCTCCTAGTTCCTGCATATTACAAGTGAGGTTGAAATGAATGATTGAGAAAGGTGATGGGAGAGTTTTAAATGCAACTGATATACTAAATATGCCACCTTATGTGAAACAATTCTTCAGCAAAGCACGCGTCTTTATTTCATTAAATAACTGACAACTAACCCACTTACTATGATTAAAAGTGCATGATTTGAAGTCAGATTATGGTAAGTGGTCTATCTTTGAATGGCATGCCTGAAAGATTTATGGTTAAATGATTCATGATTCGCTTTATGCTCTATCGAAGATCGTGCCATCGCAAGGAGCGCTTATCGCAAATCGCCAGATCGCAGAATTTGTCATCGCGGCGGTCGCAATATCACAGGTCGCAACATCGCGGGTCGCAGGAGTTTGATGTTTGTTAAGTATTTCCATTTCATTTCTGCGATGTGCGATCTTGCGATCGGCGTTATCGCAGATCGGGAGATTTTGAGGTTTTTCCTTATGGACACTACTTATTGCGACGCGACGTTAGGCTTAACGTTGGGGGGCCTTGCGCATTAATGCAATTTCTTAAAGACCTTTTCCCCATCATAGACATAGGTGAAAATATTTGAAAGACTGCTTTTAAGCCTGCGATGGTATCTTTATTTTGAAAAAGGAAAATTTTATTTTTTCTCAAAATTATACTAGGGGTCCCCTATTCATTTAGTATTTTGGGTAGATAGTTAAATGAAAAAGGGGGGGTTGTTGCTGGCCACAACAATTGGAGATTCACTTGGGAGAACCAGTTATCTCTGACTTTCTTTTGACATTTTTCAAACTTCTAAAAATAATAAAAAATTTCTCCGAAAACTTAAAATTTATTATAGAAAGATAAAACTATTATACTTCAAACTATCAATGATATTTCGTTTCAACTCTTTTCAGTTTACTTGTATTCTTAGCTTGTTCTTGCATTTACATCAGCCCTTAATTGGTCTTGAATAAAAATTAAGATAAAGTATTCTCTGTATAGCATTCCTTTTCAAATATGCTTCTTTGTTGCAGGTAGAGCCTCTGCTGCCAGCAGGCGTCCATAGCCTCGATAGGGTTACCTATTAACCAGTAATGATCATTTATCCTGCCTAAGTGTTTACAACTATTCAGAGAAAAACCCATTTTGACACTTTTTCTTTTTTATTCTCTAAAGAACTATGTCTTGGTTTGGTGGCCAAATTACGACACAATCATTCACTAGATTTATACTTTTGCTGAACAAGCTGGCTCGTGATGAGACCCCCTGTATTTTGATTGCAACAATCTTAAGTCGTTGCCCTGTTTTGGTGGACAGTTTTGGCAAAGTCAGCAAGTTATAATATCTGTGATGATGATAAGTCGGCTCGTGATGAGACCTCTTATTCTTTGAGATGTAGTGTTTTTATTGGATTTCTTCCCTGAATGCTGCGATTTCCTTTGGCAGGGAGGAAGTCAATTTTCTTTCCTTAAGAAAGTTCTAGACGACAATAATAAAGCTTCTTTGGTGATCGTTGTTTCTACAGGGATTCCTCATCTTCTTATTGATGCCTTTCATTGTACTGACGTAAAACAATTGCTTTGCTGAGATTACTTTCCTCAGTTTTTTGTAGTTGAAACTAATATCATATCTGGATTAAATTTCTATTGATAATAAGATCAAGTTTCAAAGAAAAATATTTTTCATTCATAGAAGCAGAAGTTCAAAATCCTGATAGAGAAAAAGGTGCCTCTCGTAAACGTTGAATGTTGTTTAACCAAAGCAAACTTTATTCATGGAAAAAAACTTTACGAAGTGAGAGGCAGACATTCCCTAGGGTCGGGTAGACAATAGCGATGATCTTCTTTTCTTATTTCGACTATCAACTACTCAAGAATAAACCTAACTACTTAACTAAACTACTCCTACTCCTACTCTAATTTTATACAGAAATTTGACTAGGTGAAATGATATTTCCAATGGAGCCACTTTCTCATTTTTACTCCTATACAAATGCAGCTTTGCAACGTTGGTGTTAAGAATTGAATTTTCTTTGGGATGTTAACGTTGGATGTGGAATAGGAATGCATAACTCCAGTTGGAATTGTGTCCGAAATTTCTTTCTCGCAAAATCTTCCTCCCAACTGGGTATCTACTGGATCATAAAAATAAGGATGAATTTCTGTTATATCTTGATGATCCTGTAATGGAGGAAGTTTTGTACTTCCTTGACATAGCTTAGCTTTCCGTAATGGTAGCTCGTTTTTTGGATTCTCTTTGATAAGGTGTTGGTTATACCATAATAATCTATCAAAAAACTGAAAATTTAAAATGCAATCCGATTTTGTACAAGATGAGTGCAAGTGAGAAAAATAACAAAAAAAGTTTTTTGTACAAATAAAGTTACAACACAACTAGGATAAGCTTGTAAAATTTTGTTGTTCACAAGAACTGGCCAGGTCATGTGAAACAGAAGATAGATTATGATTATGAATAGGCATGGGGGTTTCTTCAAGGTATGAATCATAGATAGGGATATTGTCTTGGTCAGCAAAATCAGGCGAATGATCTTTGGCCTCAAAATGGGGATTAAATGATATGTTTTCCGAATTATAGTATCCCTCATTTTTTGAGCTTTGATGAGTTACTTGAAGTAAATCGATAACATCGTCATGGGAAAAGTAATCATCATAACTAATTTTACCAGTTTCCCTAGATTTTTTCTTTCGGTCATATAATTTTAGACAAGGAAATTCAAGTATTCCTTGCTTGGAAACAATCGAGGGATGTTCTATAGCTATCTCTTTATATTGAAAATCTAACGATGACTTATTTGACTTATCCTCTATGTTTTTTGAAATATCTTTAATGTTGAGGGGGGAAAATTTATCATCATTAAAAACATTAGGGTAAAGAGAGAAGTATGATTCTGAAGCAATGTATTTAAGATTATCATCATAGAAACATATTCGTTCATCATATTCAATATAGACATCAGGTTTCAGATCATACCTTTGTGTGCTGATACTTCCTAAAATAAAAATAGTTTGTTGTTCTGACCTTGGCATCTGCATCTGTTGATTTTCAACGTGATCATATAACCTCGTATCAAATTCATCTCCTGGTTCCAAGGCAGGTTTCCCTCCATCGTCTTCGCTTTTGTCTTCTTGTATTAGAGTATGGATAACTCTTAGGCTTTGAGGGCTATTATGAGCGATTTTCATATTCAAATTGGAATTCTCGTTCATATTAGAAAGAAAAGAGACAAAACTTGGACTAATTTCTGCTTGATCCGATATAGGAGGCAGGGAAGGTTCAGCATAATCTAAAGATTCTTCATCTATGAGTTCACTTTCTGTACCGTATTTTAGACAATCAAAATGAAATCGCATATTAAAATCTCTAATAGATTCATCGTTTTCTCTGAGATGATCAATTTCATCGTATACATGGTCATAGTCATAACAATCAAATTCATGAATAAAAATCTTGGCGAATTGATCCAGCTGTGGATCGATGCAACTGGGAGGTTTTTGTACCATTTTCTAGCTTCCGCCGTGACTGTAAGAGTAAAAATCCTGCATAGAACGCCTTCATCAATTCTTGGAATATCATAACTTGAAATTCTTTGAATAAATTGAAGGGAATGATTAAAAGCAGAAGAGTTATCCTTACCATTGAATTTTACCCGAGACAAGAGTCTTACCACTTCAAGTGGAGTGTTGGAAGAGGTCGGAACATGGATGCAGCTCCAAATGGGAAGTCTGTGAGCGGCCATCCAGATTCAAATGTTACGATTTGAAAATAATTCCGACATACACTATGTTCAGACCCTCCTTCTAGCGCCAAATATGTTGAAGCCCCGAAAATAGGGTCGACAACAAGGGGGATACCCACCCGGTCCGGACCTTGGTTGGCAGCTCCTTATCCGTTTAGTATAGCAGGTCTGACTAGGGATAACAAGACCTGTTTCCCAATCTAGGGTGTGTGTGTGTATAGAGTTGAACTATGCTGATCTGAGAGTATTTTTAAAGCTAATCTAAATCAGATTCTTTAACTTTACACTATGTTATTATAATCTAGTGAGAAACAACAAATCAAATCTATTCTAACCCGGGATTGTATATCTTCCATTATGCGATCTAAAAAGATTTTGAATAATAACTGGTAATAAATATTATTCAGCTACCATAAGAAAAGAAACCATTTGAGATAAACCACTTTGCATAAGAAGTTAGGCAAAACAGTTGTGAACAACATATCACATAATAAGCCATTCATATGTCACACATAAACAATATGACTCCACCGTACAAAAGTTCCAAATGATAACCCACATATTCATGCAGTAACATATAAAGGACTGAAACTGTAAATTACTTAAAGAGTATACGCAGACATTGCCAAGAGATAAAAGTAGCATTTATGACTAGTTCTACCCATAAGATTCAAGCAAAAAAATCTATATCTACTTGTTCTAAAATCTACCAAGAGTACAGAAGTGTAACATCAGTAGCAGATATCAAAATGCAAGTAAAAATAAATCTCGATCCATCCATTCATCAAAACCTCCTCTGAGGGTGCAGAAGTGCATGTTCTGAGGATAAGTTTTTGACAAATCTCCAGACCCTTCTCTAAATGCATGAGAAGGGTTAAAATACTACTTCCTAAATATAATAATAGTGTTTTTACAAAATTGTAGGATACAGTTCTCAAATGACCGTCCTTTTTCTAATCTAAACAAAAAGAAACAACAAACTACTAAAAATAAGCTACTTCTGTATTTGGTCTTTGAAACTGCAAGTGTTCAGCATGGATTTGAGAAGAGTCGGTTGGCCGACTTCTGCGTTGAGTTGGGCTGCGAAAACGGAGTCTATGAGAGCTGGCACTACTTTCTTTGCTGAGTTTGTGATGCATTTCACAGTCATCCATTGACTGTGTGGCTTAACTAAGTATGCCCAATAGCACTCCCAATTCAACCTGTTCAAAGCCTGAATTGCTTTTCCCTTTTCCTGCGCCTTCTCTTTCCATTCTGCCTCTATTCGTGACTTGTTTGGTAGGTATCCCGGGGTGGTTTCTGAAATTAAGTTAGCTCTGTTTAAATTTTCATTTACACGGTCTATAAGAACACTTGCCTCTGTCGCTACTGCCTCTGCTGCCTGTTCTGCCTGCTTGATTTGATCGTCCCATTTGTTGAAGAGCAATTCTTTATGGCTTTCGTTTATTCTGGGTGCATTTGCTCTCTTGCCTTCCTCTCCATTCTGCCAAGCTATATACTCTGTCACTCGTCTGTCAACCTGATCGTAGTCACTTCGCAGGTCTCTCACTTGATCGGTGAGTTTGTCGCTCAGCTCGCAATAGTGACTCCACTGTGATATTTTTCGTCCCAACTCTTCCTGTTGCTGCAAAAGTTGCTCATTTAAGCTAGTAGACTCTGAAATGAATTCAGAAATCTTGGGCTCGTCTTTGTGTATTTCTTGTAAAGCTTGCAACTGCTTTCCTTCTTCGTCCAGGTTTTTTTGATAATTTATCTGCATTTGCCAAAAATCTTCTTGTAGTTTCTCGAGTTGTTTGGACGCTTCATTGCTGGCATTGGCCTGTTGCAGCTGTAGTTGCAGTAGATGTATATGGTTTTCTTGCTCTCTCAATAGTTGTTGAACTTCAGACACCTTGTCGATAGTCGCATAAGTGTACGCTCCTGCGATTTGAGACAATTTCGTGAGATTTTCCATCGGGTTGTTGTTAGGGTCTTTCCATAAGACGTCTAAATGTTCGGTGTCCTGTGACAGCGTATTCTCCAGCTTTCTCTTCTTTCTTTGCCTCCTCACCACTGCTTTATGTTGAGGACTATAGAACACGTCTAGTGGGGGAATTTCCTCTACACTAAGTAGGAGCTCAGAAGGCGGAGCGATATGACTGTGTTCTGCTTCTGAGACACTACCGACCATGGTTGAAACCATTTCCTGTGTTACCTGCGCATCGCTTACAGGCGTTCTTAGGACTTGCCCTTCAAGGTTGATTAGCTCGTTGAAGTTTTCCCACTCTTTATGGAGCTCTGTCGTGACGAGCGATGATGTAGTGACGGGAGGAGGGACATTTCTTAGTGAGGAAGTGATAACTTGCAGTTGCGACATGGCACTTGACTGAGCAGTATCCTTGACCGCCTCTCCGACTTTCCCTTGGTCGCTTGCAGACTTTTTATAACGTTCGGGTGTTCCTTGAACAATGTCAGATTTGGATTTGGAACAACTGGAGTTTCCGCTGAGGCTGACACTTGGAGTAGGCTCTCTGGCGAGTGGTTGCAGAATTTCTAGAGGAATGTTGGCTAGCTTTCTTTCTCTGAATAACAAAATCTTTCGAGGTCATCTGGGGATAACCTCGACTTAGCTTCTCGCAAGACTTCCTGGAATGAACTTTTATTTTTAAACAAGTCATCAAATAAATCCTTCTTTCCGGTGAACACTTTTATTCTGACACTTATAGTGAAATCATGGGCAACATTATTTAGGTTAAAAGGTCGAGCGGGGAATTTAAATAATTGTAGGGACGTCACATTCCCTACTTCAGCAAAAGCATTTCCTACATCGAATAATGAGAAGGCCCCACAAGCTACAGGAAACTGAGGCCATATGACCTTCTTCTTGTCTTTTAACTCTTTGGTTAGGCCGCCTTCCGAGCAAGTCTGATAGGCGATTTCCCTAGCCAAAAGCTTGTCGGGGACATACAGAGGTAGGACATGTGGAGGTACAGTGCTCCCAAACACTCTGATATAAGTGAACCATTCTTCCCCGAACCATCTTACGACGGGGATGATGTCTATTTGCGCTTTGGGTGAGCACCTCGGGGGTTCTTCACCATACATCATCCTATATAGGGGTAAAATCAGCCCGTGGAAAATCTTATAGAAGTGAGGGGCAAACTGTGAATCCTATAATACTTTGTGGTAAACATGAATAGGCGATGGGTCTTGGGTAGTCCATTTCCAACCCATAGTTAGAAGTTTAGATACATAGCAAATAGAATCCATAATGTAAGCAAGCAGATAAAATGGAGGATAGACCCTTTGTGACGAGCATCTCTTAGAACGGTAATTCATGACAGCAGTGAACAAATTATATGAAAATATTTTGGCCCAATCTACGAGATCGGCATTTGTGGCAGCTTCTATGAGTGGTAGCCATTCAGATGAAAATTTATTTATGTCTGGCATCCCAAACAGCCTGCACAGCATGGCTGCAGCAAAACAATATGGAGAGGTGAGAGAACTTGTGCTATACTTACCATTTTTATCCTTTTTTAGCAGCTCCTCTCTTCTGGTCCATTCTTTAGTAGTTTCTGCCAGGTTTGGGTTCTCTGCTGCAAATTTCTGGACAAATTGCGTGTTGTAGGTCGTCTCAGGCTCCGGAAGATGATACATAAGCTTTAAGTCTTGTGCGGCGAATGATCCTATGAGCCCATGCCCTGGAACCTTGAATTGTCTGCCTTGTAACTCTACATTGTCGAGTATCCATTTGATCATATCTGTATACGGCAATATCTTGGATCTAGCTGCTATTCGATGGATAAATGAACAAGCCAGCTCTTCTAAGGATGCCTCGGAAGAGTTTGGCGATCCCGCGGCGCTAGCGGCCTTCATTACTCTGGGATTTTCCTCCTCCAGCGGCCTATACATGCCTTCCCAGGTTGAAATTCCTGCGTCCCTGTTGCATGCAGTGTCTGTGTACAAGGGCGCCATCTCCTTTGGCTTTTCCTTTGCCTTGGAGCCTTGGGCATTATTCTTCTTTCCCATTTGCTTCTGCGTTCGGCTTTTTGAATGTTCTTATCTCCTAGTTCCTACAGATTATAAGCGAGGTGGAAATGGCTGATTGAGAAAGGTGATGGGAGAGTTTTAAATGCAACCGATATACTAAATATGCTACCTTACGTGAAACAATTCTTCAGCAAAGCACGCGTCTTTATTTCATTAAATAACTGACAACTAACCCACTTACTATCATTAAAAGCGCATGATCTGAATTCAGATTATGGTAAGTGGTCTATCTTTGAATTTCGTGCCCGAAAGGTTTGTGGTTAAATGATTCATGATTCGCTTTATGCTCTATCGAAGATCGTGCCATCGCAAGCCGCGCTTATCGCAAATCGCCAGATTGCAGAATGTGTCATCGTGGCGATCGCAATATCGCAGGTCGCAACATCGCGGGTCGCAGGAGTTTGATGTTTGTTAAGTATTTCCATTTCATTTTTGCGATGTGCGATCTTACGATCGGCGTTATCGCAGATCGGGATATTTTGAGGTTTTTCCTTATGGACACTACTTATTGCGACGCGACGTTAGGCTTAACGTTGGGGGGCCTTGCGCATTAATGCAATTTCTTAAAGACCTTTTCCCATCGTAGACTTAGGTGAAAATATTTGAAAGACTGCTTTTAAGCCTACGATGGCATCTTTATTTTGAAGAAGGAAAATTTGATTTTTTCTCAAAATTATACTAGGGGTCCCCTATTCATTTAGTATTTTGAGTAGATAGTTAAATGAAAAAGGGGGGGTTGTTGCTAGCCACAAAAGTAGGCTAGGTCAATTTTTTCCTTCAAGTTTGTATGTTTAACATTTTTTCATGCCATTAATGATTTTGAGAAGTCTCGGGAAGTGGTCTAGAGGTTGACCTAGAATTGAGGCTCAGATCTCGGGACTGCACTCTCTAAAATTGTCAATTTAGGTCACAACCAAACAGAGACAGGCTTGCGAGTATGGTTGGAGGCCTTCAACCACATGGATTCCTTGTCATGCATGTAGTTGGGGGTTAAGTTGTGTAAAATGATCCCCAATTCAGCGTTTGATCACTTGGGGTGGTTCTTTGGCCCTTGAGTCCCCCTGTAGCCCTGTGGAATTTTGTGAGTTGTCAGTAGGTGGTCAATTGTAGCCCCCACTTGCTTAATTGGAGCTAGGAGGTCAGGTCATGTCATAGTAACTTGTCATCTCATGTTTACCCTAGCAGGTTGGTCAAATTGGGTAAATATGGGAGGGATGGTTAGAAATTGGTATCAGAGCTTCCAGATTCAAGCACTTAGACTAGATGGGCATAATGTGTTTGTCATGAATGCATGTTAGTTTCCTACGTGTTTTTTATGCATGCATTGTGATGATCATTTTTGCAATTGTGTCGTCATGTAGAGGTTGATGTTGAGATGATTGATATGTTGATTTCATTATATATACATATGTTGTGCTAGTTCAGATTGATTTTGCAAAAGATATAGCCTCCCCTAAACCACATTGAGGTATGTTTAATCATGTTTATATTTGGTTTATCTGATATGGTATGTTTGAAGGAAGTAGAAGATCAAGATGACAAGAAAAATGGTGGACTTCAATTCATGTGATTATCCCTACATATTATATGTAACCAACCCTCGCATATTTACCCAATTTCACTGGCTTGCTTGGGTAAACGTGAGATGAAGGGTTACTATGACATGACCCAAACTCCTAGCTCGAGTTAAGTAAGTAGGGCCTACAAATTGACGAAAAAATGACAACCCACATCCCTTGGGGCTACAGGACACTCAGGGCCCAAATGACCACCCTAGGTTACCAAGCGCTGAGTTGGGGCTGCATTTCTCATAATTTAATCCCCATCTTCATGCAAGTCAACTCCTGCTTGTGGTTATAGGCCTCCAACTACATGCACAACAATACCTAAGGGCGGTTGTTACCCAAATTGTCCAGTTTAGAGCATGTGGTCCTAGGACCAGTGCCACCTTTTTAGGTCAGCCTCCATACCACTACGGATAATTTCTTGAAACTTCTGAAAATCATAGAAGAAATGACAATAAGGCTAAACACATAAACTTGAGTCATAAAATTGACCTAGACAGATCAAAACATACTAGACATATCATCAAACACATGGAAAACATATAAGCTATAGGTCATGAATGCATATATATTGATGATAAATTGATAGTCTTCACTTGATACTTATCGATAAGTCTCTAAACATTCTCTAGTCAGCTACAATAACAATTTTTATTCCATGCATTCATCAAACTGATCAATAGCTAAACAATTCATGACAATAGTCATAGAAGATACACATCATATGAACAACATATAACCATAAAATAACCAACATATAAACCATGGAAACCCAACAATAATATCACCAACGCATTTCCAACAACTATACATGAATCATAATAGAATAATAACTCTTATTAAAATACAAACATACCAACCAAGTCAGGGACTTCCACGTACCACTTGAGCATAGATTGGGCTAAACCGAATCTATCTTTCATCTAATCACCCTCATGCCATATTCCAACTGTGAATTTGGGATCTCATCAAATAACAAAAACAAAACAAAACTAGGGATTCCAGAAATAAAACCATCTCAACCCTCAACTAGTGATTCCACCTCATGGCCAAACATCACTAACACCAACCAGATCAGTCTCTAGCCAAGTTGTCTAGGGATCCAAGAAATTGTAACTCAACCCATAAACTTTTAGGGCTCTAGATAATTTGTCCAACCCAGTTACGAGGATTAGTAAATCAATCCACCAAGGGCTCCAAAGTGTTTGTCCCAACCTGGCCTCCAGGACTAGTAACTCAACCCAAGTTTTTCTATGGATTCTATGGCATTTGTTCTGGCCCATAGCTATAAGGAATTATGAGCACCAATTAGAAAACATTCAAGCAGGCAAACCCACAACACCATGGTTATCCAAGAAATGGCAACGCAAGGCTAAAGCCACTGTCGATCTAGAAAATTCTCCATGCCAATGATAGAACATAACCAGGTAATCACTTACATATGTCATGCATCCATAAATCATCAAGGAAATCACACATGCAACCTGTTACCTACAAATAAATCATGTTGCAGTTGTTGATCCACATGTTCCCTTGTGCTTTCCTACTTTCCTTTTCCTTCTTTCTCCAATCCAAGTGAAACTAGAGTACTCCAAGGATGCTCCAAGAATGCTCTAAGATTTCTGTAAGTGTGCAAGAGTATGAGAGAATGAAAGAATATAAGAGAACTCCAAGCTAAAACTAACAAAAGACCATGAGTTGATCCTCATAAGCCTTTTTATCATTAAGGCCTATATTTTCTACATTTTCCTTCATTTTTCCTAGAATTTTGCTAACATGAAAAAATGTGACCTTTCATCTCCCTTTCCTCCTATATTCCTTCATTTTCATAAATAAAATGTCAATTAATGCCTCTTTTTCTTTTCGAGTTCTATTGGTAATTCCCTTAACTATAATAAACCAAAAGGGACACCCTTTCCCACCACTCAACTTGGAATACGTGTCCCATGACCTTGGTCTTATATTTTTTACATAGAAAATCAACCATAGGTTGTTACAAACCCCTCCCCCTTAGGGGAACATTGTCATTAGTGTTCTATGACACCTATAACCAACAAACCACTTGAAACAAAAAATTACTTCCAATGGAGCTTTATAACACAACTCGTTGCAGTATTTACATTGACATCCTATTGAAAACATGAGAATCGTAGCATTCATTGGAGCTTTATGACACAACTCATTATGGTATTCACAATAACAACCAAATATACACTTATGTGCATTTCCTTCAACTAGTAAATAAACATAATGTTCATGGAGCTTTATAACTATAGCTTGATACAACATTTACAATAATATACAAATATACATATGCACATTTTCTCTAACCAGCAAATAATAGGATACGATGCCTACATCACCAACAATAAAATCCAAAGGCTCACACCTCCACCCTCAAAGTAATACTAGGATTCACCTCCTCCCCAAAATGTCCAAAATCCACTGCCAAAGTCAAACCTATATCCAATGCCCAACATTATGATCCTTGTGCTACATGTTCCCTCAGTGAACAATTATCGACTCATTGTTCTAGGGCACACCCATAATATGCTTTTGATTCCATCTGGAAATGATAATGACAAAAAAAAAATTCATTCCCCAAACTTCCCTTCTCTACTACACAGTCCCTTAGCAAATTCGATCACCCCCTTTCATGTAGTCACACACATTACAAGTTTCTTTGACATCCCCTTCTTTACTACACAGTCCCTTGGGTGATCCATCCCTTGGCAAGGTTTTCTCACATCGGAAGGTCGAAAAACCAAGTCATATCCGTGTCGCAAAACCATCATATTAGTCATAGCATGTTCATGGAAATCAGGACACTATTAGGTACTACTATCCCACAATGGCCCTACTCCTGAAGTGCTTTACCAAGATACTGTTACATGTTCCAATTCCTTTTAGTACTACCGCTAATTCTTGCAACCATTTCCAACCAACCAAACTCAACATTTTCAACCATGCTTTCCTATACCAATCACATAACTTCCATTATATTTAAAAGGAATTCAAATCATACATCATTGGTGGCCCGTCAACAAGGCATATTTTCAATTATGTTTACTTCCTGTCACAACAAGTCAAACTATCTCTTCGATCAAATCATCATGTATAAACATATCACATGCTGTTAGCTCAAAACACAACCATCATACATCAAAATCATATATCACATGAAACCATCATAAACCAGAATAATAGATCACATCATGGAAAATTTTAGGGGCTAATATTTGCAACTAGGCTAATTTTCCATTTTTTTCCAAAAAATGATTCGCCAATTTCTATTTTTTTTTTAAACTCATTCACCCCAATTTTATAGGATAAATTTATTTTATCTTGAAAATCGCCAAATTTATGTAGTGAATATATATAATGATCATTAGAAATTTGAATATTTTTTCCAAACATTTTACATTTTGCATATTAGGTACTAATAACATTCGCTAAAGTTTTTAAAATTTAAGATATATTTACATCCTTACAATTTTCCGTGGCTCACATGCATGATAAAAACTGAAATAAAATATTGATACTTATCCTTCAATTGGTCCTTTGCTTCTACCATTATTCTTTGTCCTTTTTGTACACACACTAAATTAGGTGCCACACCCGGAAAGTGCCTAGTGTTTTATTTTGTTCAGTCACATACACACAATGTACATCACATGCATACACCCACACATGGTGTGCCACACAGTACATACACCTACATCCGATGTACAAGAAAACACATACACCTACAGTTGATGCACAACACAATAAATCTATGTACACAAAGTACAACATAACGAATGCACACATCATGATGAAACAGATGCACAATACCTGTAACACAGTACCACATGTGCACAAAAAAACATGCACAACATGTACACAATACCACATGTACAACATGTATACAACACCACATTTACAACATGTACTCAACACCACATGTACAAAATGCCTCACATACAACATGCACACAATGCCACATGCACAACATCTACACAACACCACATGTACACAACACTGCCTGCACAACATGTACAAAACATCACATGTACACAACACCACCTACACAACGTGTACACAACACCACCTGCACAATCGGTACACAACATCACCTGCACAACTTGTACACAACACCACATGAACACAACACCACATATACAACATGTACACATCACGACATGCACACAACACCACATGTACAACATGTACACAACACCACGTGTACATAGCACCACATGTACCACATGTACACAACACCATATATACACAACACCATATGTACAATATGTAGCTCGCATCATATGTACTCAACACCTCATACACAAAATGTACACAACACCTTTTGTACATAGCACCACATATATGACATGCACACAAAACCTTCTGTTCATAGAACCACATATACAACATGTACAACCTATACACAATAGTATTATTGCACATCCAAAGACCACACAAACTCTACCAAGCAACCTTTCTTCTATTGTCTTTCCATTAACCATGCTTATCCAAACATCCCACATATCACATTGCTTTCATTCATCTGATGTATCCCTTAGCATAGCCTTTCCATAATACAAACATAAGAATAGTATAATCATATAATATTAATCATATCCACATGATACTAACCTCATAAATCTATTAGGGCTACTCTTTCTACTTGATTTCTCATAATACCAAGAGCCTCTTCATGTCATTCACCTGCATAAGGAATCATCCCTCCACAAGGATGATCCCTAATGACCCTGTTAGACAACGACATACATAGATACATATATACATATAAACATTAGCATAAAGAAATCACGAGCCCTCACGACCCTGTCATACAACAACATACATACATACATATATACATATACAGACATCACTATAATCATGATCATAACATAATTACCAGATATCATGAGTTCAAGGTTAATAAAACTCCCTTTATTTGTGCAACACATGCACAACATTGAGGAAAACAATTTCCAACATAGCCAAGGCATATGATGCCTCGAATCCATTTACTTGACCATTCATATTACCTTTCTCATGATTGTCCCACCATCGTGATTTACATCAATGGACCCAACCAATCCAAATAATTATCATATTAGTCCCTTATACATGCATTAGCTTGATCCAGTTCTTACATTACCTATTGGGTTTCATTCAGATCTCCCCGAGCCCCATTGACCTTACTCTTTCCCCAACTAATTCTCAATACCCTAAAAACATAAAAGGAAAGAAAAAGAAATAAACAAGAATAAAACCATGAAAAAGAAATAGAAATATGAAATTAGAAACAAAGTGGCATGGCCATGCACCATACATAAACAAAACTGCAATCCAAGCATGAACAAATCACAAAATACCAAAAGCACAAAACTAGAAACAAACACCATGACTTAATCCCCATGGGTTCCTAATAATTCCAAAGGAAATCTCAACTTGAGCCGTTTTCAATATTTCATGGTAGTCTCTTTTTCCATGCAATTCCCTACATCATACTGTCATAAACACATTATTTTCAATACATAAATAAACATAACAATATATCGATTACCTTACCTTATTGTCCCAAACACGCTACATTGTAACTAAACACGTACTTATATCATATCTCAAGGGACTCCAATTCTCTTGACGAATTCAACTATCACTAGAAAGTAGTTGTTATACCTGTCAAATACATGTTTAGGAATATAACACATATCTACATAATGTGAGACAAAATCAAGGTTAATAAGACTTATTGTATTCATGCAAAGCCCTCATTCGTTTGGAATTGCGGTTTCCAAACATATCCAAAGAAATTCTCACCCAATTCCTTTCTTTTACCTTTTACCTTGATGCAATTGAGTCTTATTAGGTGCTACCACATCACCCAGTTATTAGCTATATAAACAAAGAAATTGTTACCTTGTCACACTGATACCAAGCATGTTTCCCTGCAATTGTTCACACATGTCATTCACATGTTATAAATATCAGGACACTATGTCTATTAACTTTGAAATCAGCCTTTACCAAGACTGACATCAATGTCATAATCAATAGTCAACTCACAGTCATTAATCATAATACTATAACTAGCACCCACTTATACTCAAGTACCTATCAATTGTCTTAGTACATATTGTGTTAGTACAACTGTCTTAAAGCAATATCATTCCTTCATGCAATCTTATAGACACATACTTATATCATGCAATTAATAAAACATTCAAACAACATGTAAGCATACTATGTTAGATAAGCTAAATAGATGACATAGTCAAACTCATACCTCAATGTATCCCAAGGGAGGCTATCACATATGCACAAGTTAGTCCATATTAGTACTACACAATATCACAAGTATATTGACTCATACATTAATATCATAACCATAACCATATGCACATGCCAGTCTAGACTAGAAATATACATAATAACATCAATACCTTAGCTACAATGACGATACACATTATGCATATGACAATGATGCATATAAAAACAAGTGACTACCATTCATGAATAACCATCACATGTGCATATGACCACACTGGTTATCTAATATCTATCAAGCATGTAACCACAACAATAATAAAATGGCAGTCATGTATATAACCATAATGCATATAACAACCATTAGCCAACATAACTATATGTTGAACATGCAAACGTGTATGGTGATATACTCTTAACTCGAGGTCCATTTTTGCAACCTCGCTCTAATAATCTACATCTCTTGCTTCATCTTAGCCAACATATTAGAATCATAACATACCAACAGTATCATGATGACACAAACTGCATAATCACCACCATGATGCATGTCTGACCTACTATGCATGCATAACCATATACATTTAGTTGGATGAGCTAAATGTACCAGATATCACCCAAAGAGAATGGAGCTTAGCTCCGATACCACCTTGTAACCACCCCTCGCATATTTACCCAATTTCACTAGCCTACCAAAATAAACATGAGACAAAGAGTTATTATGATATGAAGTGACCTCACATCTCCAATTAAGGAAGTGAGGCCTATAAACTGATCATAAACTAACAACTCACAACATCCCTCATGATTAAAATACATGCAGGGGAAAAAGGGCCACCCTAGGTGACCAAGCCCTGAGATGGGGTTGCATTTCTCATAATTTAACCCACAAACACATGCATGACAAGGCCTCCATGTGGTTATAGGCCTCCAACCACGTGCACAACACTGCCTAAGTGCGATTGTGACCCAAATTGTCTAGTTCAGAGCATGTTGTCTTGGGATCATTTCCACCTTTTCAGGCCAGCCTCCATACCACTTCCCATAACTTCCTGAAACTTCGCAGAATTATAAATGACATGAAAACAAGGTCAAATGTACAAACTTGAGTCATAAACTTGACTAGACTGGTGAGGACATACTAGACATTTCGTCAAAAACATGGTAAACATGTAATTTATAGGTCATGAATGCATATATGATCATAACTAATAGTCTTCACCTTAGAATCACCAAGAAGGCTCTAAACCCTCTCTAGTCAGTTGCAATAACACTTGTTATTCCACGCATTCATCAACTTGTTTATAGCTAAACAATTCATGACAAGAGCCATAGAAGATACAAATCATATGAACAACATATAGTGACAAAATAACCAGCATATAAATCATGGCAGCCTAGCCATAATATCACCAACACATTTCCAGCAAATATACATGATTTGCAATAGAATAATAACTCTTATTAACATATGAAGATACCAACCAAGGCAAGGACTTCCATGTACCACCCAACCATAGTTCGGGTTGAACCAAATCTCTCTTTCATCCAATCACTCATGCACCATATTCTAAGCATGAATGTGGGATCTCATGGAATAATGAAACCATGGCTTCCAAAGGCCAAACCACCTCAACCCTCAACCAATGATTCGTCCCCATGGTTGGACATCATTGACATCAACCAGATGGGGCTATACGAACTAGTAACTCAACACACAATATTCCATGGCTCAATAGAATTTTCCCAACTAGCCTCTAGGGACTAGTAACTCAACCCACCAATGGTTCTAGAGCACTTGTTGTAGACCCTCTATTCTACACCTACTTATCTACCATTTTCCTTATCTTTCCTTATCTTTTGCCTCATTTTCACCATAAAACCACCCAGATCATTACATTAGGTGTTATTAAGCATGATTAAGTAAGTTTTGCTAATTGATGACTATTTGTTTAGATTTTGACTTACTTGCAGGCATCCTGCAGCTATCTGGTGATCCTGCAGCTATCTGAACATCCTGCAGCCTTTTTGTTAATCGCAATGTTCCACGTGTCGGTTTGCCAGATGGGCCACATGGGCACTTAGGTGTCAATGTGCTCGAGGTTCCTGTCCTATTTTTCCAGCCATCCACATCATCTTTGTCCACGGTCAAAGCTGGGCAAGTCACGGTCAACTCAAGGCAGTTTAGCGGTGATTGTGAGCTGTTTGGTGACGTCATCCTAAACGGTGATTTGTCCACGTTCTACAGATGGCAGGGGACATGATCCAACCTGGGATTCATTACCCATGACGACAGAACCACCAACTCGTCCATGCAGCCGCATGAAGTGTCAAGGAGCCATGAATACGCATAACAGTCATTTACTTTTCAGTTATTTAGTTGCACGTATAGGCTATCTTAGAAACTTCTATAAATAGCTGCGTCTGTGTACGCTCATTAAGCTTTTTATCAGTTGTATTTTGATGAACCTGTGTTACATTTTCAAGCATTCTAAACTCTGCTTTTAAGTGCTATTCTAGCACTCTGTTTTATGCATTTTCTGCAATGAAGAAATAGACATAGTATTGTCTTGAAGTTTCCAAATCTCTGAGTTTTCCTTGTGGCTGAATGGACAGAGGGCCCCTGCTCATTTCTGCCACTGTAAAGTATTTTATGTGCAGTACCTTTTTCTTTACTTGTTTATTTCCTTAAAGCATGTATAGTTTCTTTTATTTGTTTTCCTTTCTTTCAAGCTGATCAGTGTTATTTCCTTGCAGATTTCTTTTAGCCCGGGATTTGTGTGTGTATTTGCTTTAATGTCTAATGGTAGTTGCAGTTGTCTTATTCATCATGCTGCCCTCTTTACTCTGTTTTTTTTTAGATTAGCTTTAGCATAGTTTTACAAGTTGGATGATAACTAGTTTATGCTCTCTTTATCATGGATAGCTTATCTTTCAAGAGAACAGAATATTGATTAATTGCAGCTTGTATTTGAGTAGATTTGGCTTGTGATACTAACACTTTTTCCACTTGCTT